>FIZR01029229.1:0-12827 GCA_900060175.1 Ferrisia virgata
CCAATTCTTCATCAACAGAAGTAAAAATCAACGCCTTACGCGATCTACACCCCCTTCCCCCACAATTGCTCTTGAAATTTCCTATGCTAATAATTACAATTTACCTCTGCATGATGAATATTTTTATACCATTCATTCCGATTACGAATCATATCTAAACGAAATGATTTTGCACGTACATTGTACATTCTCTTTGCCACTCCCTAACTACAAAAAAATATATATACATACGAAATCAAGACTTTTACAGCACATTTACTAAATACGTACTACATACTACTGAAAAGTGAAAAATCAAACAGATCATAGTAGATAAATATTCCAGGATAACTAACGGTGAAAACCTTGAACGCCTGCCAGGCTCTCTTTTATTTTATAAAAATTGCACCTAATTTAAAATAACACGTATGTATGCATATCAATATCAAGCTGTACATGATATTGATTCTCTACACAACGCAAATGATATCTAATATGCCATCTGCCATGTGTCGAGCACAAGAATCTACGAATCTATGTACTAGTTGACTATCACCTACAAATACACCACACATAGAATTTTGTACGAATTCAGCGCGCCATGTCATTCATTAGTCATGATATCATTATCAAAAAAAGAAAAAAAATTGCGAAAATATTTACACATTTTTTCATTTTATTTTGGTGTGATAATGAGCGTGTTTGAAACAGGTCAACGACCCAGGATATATATTTTTTTTTTTTACTTTTTAACGTCGTAGCCTATATGAATGTACAAACATACTCGTACATACATATATATCGGTTCGAAACAAATGAAATGAAATTTTCGTCGTACGTAAATAAAGATGGTTGATTACAATTACACGATAAGCAGATACCAGTTAAAATATATAAGCGCAACTGACCCATTCACATAGTATAGTCTCAGTAGCTGCATTTTTTTTTTTTTTAATTTTCCTAGTGAGTCGAATGGATGAGATGATACATGTACATCATATAAAGTACATTATGATGGTATTTTCAGTTCAGACTAATTTTAATATCCATTTGGTGAGTGTTCGAATTGACATATGTAATTAGATCAATTAGCTGTGGCGTTCATTTGGTCATAGCTGAAAATTCACTGGTAGATGGCATATTGTTCGGATACCGAGTGCTGGTTTAACGTAAATGATACGTTGCCACGCCTGGCGTGTTCTATAGAGTCCTCAACATCGTATTTTTAAATCCGCAATAATAAGTAACCTGCGGCGTGAATTTTTTAATATTGAGTCAATTGTTGATAAGATTTCATCAACGAATTTATTTTCACTATGAGTTTAGGTTTGTATATTACTTTTTATTCATGAGAGATAAATTTTTTACTAGACTATTTTCGAATGCAACCCGGAAGCCATATTCTTCTTTCAACTTTTTAGCCTGATTTTCTACGTCATATTACCAATGAAAACCAAGCTATTACAGTCTATCGACTAATAGTGGTTGGTGGCGGGGCGGGGGAAATACCAACGAAATCTGTTTTAGAGTCCTAGAAGGCCATTCAGACAATTTTTGACCATGTTAGATATTTATTTATACTTTTTAACTCCACCCCCCCCCCGCAATTAAAATTATTTACTCTGCTCGATACTGACCAAAAGCGCTCCAGTTCGGTCAATCAGCACAGTTTGACGGCGGATTAGATATATAAGAGTAGGGATGAACTTGGGTCAAAATTCAGTTTTTCCCCATTTTGGGGGAGGGGGTGCTGAGGGGCCAAAAACACAAAAATTGTTCCTTTTTGTGGCAATCGATAGAGAATTCAAAGCTGCATAACATATTCAAAAATCAACCTCCGAGGTCAATTAAGAGGGGAAATATGAGGGTTTTTTGCCCCTTTGAACTTGAAAACGCCTCTTCCTCCTCTATCTCCCCACCAAAGTGAGCTAGGAAGTTGAAATTTGGTACATACATCCGGTAGTGGCCCTACATGCACTTTTTGGGAGTACCAACTTTTCAGCTCCCTTTGCACCTCGTTACAACTCCAAAAATGTGGTTCTTTGGTCAGGTTTTCTAATTTTTTAGTTTTCTGAGTTCGTTCCTAGCATAATTCTCCCCCAAATAGAGCCAGGAAGTTGAAATTTTATACGAACATTTAGTAGGGACCCTGAATGTGCATTTTGAGGGTCTGGACTTTTCAGCCCCATTCACCCTCCCTCTCCTCACAGCCCTAAATATGAGGTTATTTGGTCAATTTTTTTTAATTTTGAATGTTTGTTCTTTCCATAACACCCCTCCAAATTGAGCTAGGAACTTGAAATTAGATGTGTATATTCAGTAGGAACCCTAGTGGTGTTTTTTTGGGGGTCCAGACTTTTCAGCCCCATTGCACTTCCTCACTGTTCCGAATTTGTTGGTTTTTGAACGTTTTTTTGATTTCTAATGTTTGATCCTTGCATAACCCCCCTCCAAATTGGGCTGAAAAGTTGAAATTAGGCGTGTTCAGTCGGTAAGGACCGTACATCTGTTTTTTTGGATGTCTTAATTATTCAGTTACATTTCATTTCTTCTCCTCTCACCCCCCCCAATCCTGAATATGTAATTTTTTAGTCGATTTTTCTAATTTTGAATGTTTGTTCCTTCCATAACTCCCCTCCAAATTGAGCTAGGAACTTGAAATCAGGTGTGTATATTCAGTAAGGACCTTCGTGGTGTTTTTTGGGGGTCCAAACTTTTCATCACCATTGCACTACCTCACTGTTCTGAATTTTTTGGTTTTTGGTCGTTTTGCTGATTTCTAACCCCCCTCCAAATTGGGCTATAAAGTTTAAATTAAGCGTGTTCAGTCGGTAAGGACCCTACATCTGCCTTTTGGATGTTTTGACTTTTCAGTCACATTTCAACCCCCCCCCCACCCTGAATATGTGGTTTTTTGGTCGACTATCGATAGAGAATTCAAAGCTGCATAACATATTCAAAAATTAACTTCTTAGGTCAATCAGAAGGGAAGATATGAGGGTTTTTCGCCTTTTTGACCTTGAAAAAGGCTGTTCTTCCCCTATTTCCCCACCAAAATGAGCTAGGAAGTTTAAATTTGTTGTATACATGCGGTAGTGGTCTTAGATGCACTCCCTCACAGCCTCAAAAATGTAGTTTTTAGGTCAGGTTTACTCATTTTTTTCAGTTTTTTGAGCTCGTTCCTTACATAATTCTCCTTCGAATAGAGCTAGGAAGCTGAAATTTGGTATGTATATTTAGTAGAGACCCTAGATTCGCCTGTTGTGAATCTCGACTTTTTAGCCCCATTTCACCCTCGTACAGCACCAAATATGTGGTATTTGGTTATTTTTTCATATTTTTTGAAATTGTTCCTCACATAACTCCCCTTCAAATTGAGCTAGAAGCTGGAAATTAGGTATGTGTTTTCAGTAGGGATCACAGTTGTGCCTTTTGAGGATCTCGACTTTTCTATCTCATTGCCCTTCTCACAGCTCCAAATTTGTGGTTTTTGGGTCGTTTTTATCAAATTTCTAATGTTTGTTCTTTGCATAACTTCCCTTCAAATTCAGCTAGAAGCTGGAAATTAGGTAAGTGCTTTCAGTAGGGACCATAGTTGTGCCTTTTGAGGGTATCGACTTTGCAGCCCCAAATATGTGGTTTTTTCTCATATTTTTTCATATTTTTTGAAATTGTTCCTCACATAACTCCCCTTCAAATTGAGCTAGAAGCTGGAAATTGAGTATGTGTTTTCAGTAGGGACCATAGTTGTGCTTTTTGAGGATCTCGACTTTTTAGCCCCATTACACCCTTCCTATCTTCAACTCTCATGATTGTAATATGCCACGAAAATCAGGCTGAGAAATCATCGCTTTGCGATGCTTTTTTTTTTTACCACCATACATGGATCAAAAGAATATACGTACGAGTATAAATGGGACTTTTCGACTACGGAGTCGATTTACGAGTAATATAACGTTCATACGTAATTGACTCGACACGTTTTATAACCTCTTTCAAGTTTTAATAGAAACTCTGGTTTAAAATACTGTACAATGATTTGTCTAGGTGATTTGTATACATTAAATGCGTTATGATTACTATGCACATGACTATCATTACGCATACACAGCACGTGATGGCCACGATATCCACAACAAACTACATTATCCGCCTATTTACGTCCGTACAAGATTACTCAGCATTTTGTCGTTATTTCACATACGTGACTTTGTTCCAGTGTCATCATACCATTACCATGGTTTGCATTCGCCCTTTGAAAGATGTCAAAATAGACAGAAAATTTAACGATAAATTATAAAAATATCGGTTACGGATTTTTAATTCAATTTCACGAACAGTTCATTCTCATCGAGAGAAAGAAATCAGGTTTTATGCATTAATAAAATCGGTCAAATTTAGGCGTTTTGTCTGATTTACTCCGTCATATATTACCACAGATTATGATGTACTATAAATCTGGGAAGGATGCGGAGGACGAAGGGAAAGGTTGTCAACAAAATCAGTTTTGAAGCTCTAAGCCCTACGAGATTATTAAAAACATTTTCGAAGATTTCAAATACTTTCAATTTTCACTCCACATCTGCAAAGAATAATCGTTCAATATTTGCTAACTTCTCTAAAATCCGTGCATAGTTTAACTGCTTTTTGGGAAGGAGGGGAGGGGGTAACGTGGTCCAAATTTTGTTTTTTTGATAATTACTTCTCAAATAATGCAATTATGAGAAAAATATTTAAATAAAAGTTGTAGAGCTTCAAAGGACAAACATTTTTACTTCAATTCAGCTTCAAAAAGGGGGTTCAAAATCAAAAAATTTGGCAGTCTTAAATCTACTGCGTCAGATGAATGAAAGTGTTTAGCTCCCAGATCTAATTAGGAGGGGAGATGCGAGGGATTTTCCCGTTCTTGACCTTGGAAAAGGACCGTTCCTCCCTTATCTCCCGGCCAGATTGAGCTAGGAAGTTGAAATTTGGTATGTCCCAGATGTGCCTTTTGAAGGTCTTGACTTTTCAATCTCATTGCACTCCCTCACAGCCCAAAAAACGTAGTTTTAGGTTGGGTTTTCTCATTTTTTGAATTTGTTGGTTTGCGTAACTCCTCTCCAAATTGAGCTAGGAAGTTCAAATTTGGTACGTAGATTTGATAAAAATCCGGCATTTTTGATTTATCACCTCATTGCACACCCTCACATCTCCAAAAAGTTGCTTTTTCTCAGTTTTTCCAATTTCTTAAATTTATTTCTAGCATATCTCCGCCGCCCTCACCCGGCCCCCCAAATTGGACTAGGAAGTTGAAATTTGGTATGCAGATTTAGTATGGGTCCTAGATGTACTTTCTGGTGGTGTCGATTTTTTAGCCCCATTGCACCTCCCTCCTACCCTTACCACCGTTCAGAAAATATCAATTCGCATAGTTAAAATATTACATAAACATCAATTTTTTTAACTACTTGAAATGCATTTTTTGATCGTTAAAAGTCCTTTTTTTCGAAAATTCATCCTTCCTCGGCTCAAACATACCGTTTTATTCATTTTTATGAATTCCAGACCCAAAAAATAGTACACAGAAAAAGTGGAAATCCTCTCCACTGAGTCATTCTGAGCTATACCACTGGGTCTGAGACAATTTCGGAGCTTAGTTGAAGTCTAATTTGAGTCCAACGTTCAAATGATTGTAAAAACTGAATCCTCCACCACAAAAACCTCTATTTTTTTGCTAATATACTGCAATCTAGACCAAATGCAACCTTTGGGACAAAAAATTAAAGCAAATTTGGTTCATGAAAAATCCGAAAAACGCCTAATTCTGATAATTGGTTGGCAAAATACCTGTCGAGTGAATTTTGAAGTTGCGCTCTTAGGAGTGTTGAGGGGTGAAAATCGTGAAATTTGTTCGCTTAGAACTAATCAATAGAAAATAAAAGTTGCAAAATGTATCCAAAAATCTGCTTCTTATGTCATTTAAGAAAGGAGATATAGGAATTTTCTCCCCTTTAGACCTTGAAAAACTCGAAAAAAGTCACTGACGTGCATATACCTCTTTCGAATTGAGCTGGTAACTTCAAAGTTGGCATGTACATAGATTAGTATAGTTACTCTACACGCATTTTTTGGAAGGGGGCAACTTTTCAGCCTCATTGCATCCACCTCAAAGCTCAAAAAAGTATTCTTGGGTTGGTTTAAGTGAAGTGTTTAGTTTAACCTTTTTGCGGATTTGTTCCATGCTTATATCATCTCCAAACTTAGTTGAGAGGTTGAAATTTGGCATACAGATTAAGTAGGTAATGCAATTATGCTTTACATTTTTTTTTTGACTTTTCAGTTCCTTTTCATCGCCTTACAGCCTTAGAAAAATTGTACTTGAGGCAGTTTTTGTTATTTTTCTCAGTTGGTTTCTCACACAGATATTGCCTCTCGCCTTCAACATGTTGAAATTTGGCAAATAGATTCGGTAGAGATTATAAAGGTGTTTTTTTCTGGGGTTTCTATAATTCCAATGTGAACCTCAATCAAATTGGACGGTACTAAGAGTTATAAGGCACTTTCAAAAACTTCAGGGTACGGTTGTAAAATCAAAATAATTTATTCAAAGACATGAAAAAATGCTGTTTGACGAATCTGTTGTTTACTGATTTCTAATCAACTCAAAACCAAAATGTTTTCGCCCTCATACTTTGCTCCAGCATCATCATCACTTCTTAATTCACCTTTTTTTGACATTATTTGAGCGAAAGTAAAATGCAGTAAGGGTTGAAACTTCCACAGAACAATTTTTCCAACGTGAAAATTAATAAACATTTGGAACTCAAGGATACGCTGAGACGACAATTTTAACCCTCTTCAAAGCTTTAACTTTTGATATTATTGAAAATTTTGGCCCTCGCCTGACCTCAGGCTTCTCAACAATATTTCAGCATCGCTTCTTACCCATCGACAAATGTGCCGAATTGATGAACTTCTAATTAGATAATTGAACGAGTGAGAATTTTTTTTGTGGGAGGATTCTTTTTAGAGGTAGTGCAAAATTAGTGGAAAAGAAGTGATTTTCTTCACATAAATTTTTTTGCACACTAAGGAACTTCGATCTTGGCAGGGCAGTAATTTGCTCTTAAAACCGAAACAATATCAATGTCAGTATAAAATTTATACAGTACGTTCTTTCACCTGAAAACTGACCGAAAGCATAATTCATTGATCATACCGAACTCACATGTTAGATTAGAATACATCGTAAAATAAAATGTAAATTAGTAAGTTGCGCACAGAAAATAAAGAAGCGAAATTTATACCAGTGACGCATAAGTTGTCACTTAAAAGTTCAAAGACTAAATTTTCGCATTTCTATACGGAATATCAACGGGAATTTGGTGAATAGTTCATCGTTTACTGGAGAATATCTTGATCGAATGGTGAAAAAAAAATATGAATAATTCAATGTGTTGAGGAAATTTTATGAAAGTCACGTAGGCACACCAAAATGTTTAGCATAAGTTTAACAAATAAGTAATAATAATATTTCAAAATATTACAAGAGGATTTTGACTTTGGTATGTATTTTCTTGGTTCGTATTTAGATACACGATAAGGTATACATATTGATACCTTTAGCCAACGGTTTGGAGCTTGTTTCGACCAAGAGTGTTTGTCTAACTAACATGATGACAGAGTATTACCTGGAATCATTATCAGATGATATGGTTTTAGTTTCGTTCACGAGCCATGAAAGTTCAAATTCTTCATTGAGTTGAGGTGTTACACTGCAGGTTAGATTCACATTACTGCAAGATTTATAAATACTTTCACCTTCGAGCTTTAATGTGAATTCTGAAAAAATATACACGTATAAAAGTTATATAGTAGAAAAAATTATTGGGAAAAGGGATTGATTCTACGAGTGGAAGGGTAAACACTGTACAGTACTTATTTCCTGCTATCATAACATTGTTTGAATACAAACAATGTTACGATGAGAAGAGAAATAACGTGAAACAAGATTGTAACACGATTCGAAGAGCAAAAATGTTATCACTCGAAATATTCGTTTAATTGAACACAAAATTTTTAAGATAAAATTCATAAATCATCCGCTGATCAATGAAGATTAGTTTACTATATTGTTGAATGTATTCAATTAAAATTATCTATTATAAAATATACAAGCTTCCTTTATTTCCGCCGTGTGTCAACAAAAGTAAACGAAACACTTCCGGCGAATAACGACTTTTACGAAAATTGGAAAAAAGAAAGAATACTGAGTGTAACTAAGAGGGAACACGATGGTGTGTTAGTTTCTTTGGTAAGAGTATTTTTCAAATAGATTAAACAAATATTATTAATTACCTTGAGACGAATAAGCCGATATAGAATAAAACAATATCCAGCAGGTAATGAGGATACGTGACTCGAACATAATCACAGATTTTTCATCAAGTATAATAATAAGATTAGTTTGTTAATCATTTAAAATCGATTAGCATCTTAAACATTTAGAATTCCGTAAGTAGTGAACGCGCCGGAAATGCTAGTTGCACCGAAATACAAACACAACGAACGATGCTGAATTTTCATACATTGATCAAGCTCGAACCGAGTATAAAATACAAAAACAAAAGACTTTAACGACGCCGATACGATGAAAATATTTCACACTTCGCAATTTTGCAATAATTTCGTAGTTCGTATGCACTTCTTTCTTCCGATTGGAATAAAAATGCGACTGCTTTTCTTGAGAAATTAGCGTAGGTTTCGGAGGTATTCAGGTGTGCGCAGAAGATTTTTCCGTATACCGCGCATCGTAATTATAACCGGTAATTACGCTAGAAAAAGTAATACACGAATATACGAAATATGAAAACCGAAAGAAATGCGTCATCGAATCAAAACGTAAATTTTTCAATGCACCAATGAGATTCGAGTATTTTGGCGGTTCTTTTAAAATATGATATTTTTACTCAATCAGCTCACAGAGTTCGCTAGCATGTAGCCACGTTTTTTTAAGTTTGTGTTTCGGCCAGTTTCCGCCTAAAAAAAAATTTTTTATCACTATCACTAATTTATTCGCCATTGGTGAATGAAGTACATTTTATAATATTGTGTTAAAATTTACATGAATACGCTCGACAAATTATTCGATTAAAATTTCATCGTTCAGCTGTATTTCTTGTAATGGAAATCATGGCAGACGTAATACTACCGCGAAAAATGGTAACTATATTATATTATTTTTATGCCGGTATCAATATTTTATTACAGTTTTAATTTAATTTTAATTTCTTTCGTTGTTTTGCAGCTTGATCCAGATTATCGTAAAATTCAACCTCGCGCTCCTAAACAATGGAAAAGAACAAGACCGTTTAAAGAAAAATTCGTTTCAGGATTTCAACGTTAGTTAATATATTTTCTTTACTTATCACAAGCAACAAGTTGTGTCAATGGCTAACTTATAATGGTAAATGTTTAGCTGTCGCGCCATCTCGCCGATCTTGCGAATGGGCTAAAGATCCTCTTTATTTGTACGAAGCTTTCGAAAATCATACGAGAATCGGTCAAGGGTCATTTGGTATGGTTTACAAAGTTACTTGTAAAGAAATAGAAGAAAAGTGTGCTGTTAAAGTTTCCCGAGTTAATGGAATCTATAATTGGTTATAGTTTTTACACGTTTGCATATTTCGGATTCATTCGGAAGGTTTCTAATTGTAGTAAATTCTATTGCAGGAAAGATTCGGTAGAAAAATTACTAATTTATGAAAAAGTTAACAAACACGAAAATATTGTTAGACTTTATAACGCTTGGATTGAAGATGATGCGCTGTACACTCAGATGGAATTATGCGAAAAAAGTTTATTAGAATTTATTTTGGATAATGTACATATGGAGGAACATCATACGTGGAATGTTATGATCGATATGTTGCAGGTAAACAAAATAATGAATATTTATAATTTTTGTTAGTGTGTACTTTGGAGCTATATATTCATTACGTTATTTTCGTAGGCCTTAAAATACATCCATTCTCAAGACTTCGTGCACCTGGACGTCAAACCAGAAAATATTCTGCTAGGTTTTGACGATCGGTATAAATTAGCTGATTTCGATCTCATTCACGATATCAATGTAAGTTGTATTTAATTGTGAAATTATCGAAAATAATAAACGGTCTTTTTGTAATTAGCCTTATTTTTCAGATATCAGTAGATCGTATCAGAGCTGGAGATGATAAATATCGAGCTCCCGAAGTTAAAGAAGACTCTTTTCAACCACATCCCAAAAATGATGTATTTAGTTTAGGTATGACGTTATTAGAAATGGCTGGAGATTTTTATTTACCTAATGGAGGTGCTCAATGGAAACAACTCAGAAGAAATAGTTTTCCTTCGAGTCAGCTGAAAGGACGTGAGTTACTGAAAATGAAAAAAAATTAAATGTTCAGTTATTTGTAGGTTTTTTTTTTAATTTTCTATGCTGCTGATTTTATTTTTTCAGAAGTATCCGATACTCTGATCAATGTATTACATTTAACGTTACGAAAAGACATTAAAGAACGACCTTCTGCCGAAGATTTATTAAATTACGAGCATGTCAATGATAAACGAATGGAAAGATTACAAGTAAGTGTGAGTTACACCTATGAGTAGAGTTGAACATCGCTAATGATCTGATTTTTACAGTCATTACCAGCAGAATCGAATATAGTACGTAGATTTGTCGATCGTAATGCTATGAAATTACAAGAAAATTTAGAATTTATGCAAAGGCTCGAAGAACGAGCGGAAATTTCCGATTTTGAAAATCTTATACGTAAGTTATCCAATGGAACGTTTTTTTTTGTTTCAAATTATTGATCTAGTTTTATTAATTAAAATATCATCTTGTTTATTCCAGGAGCAAGATCTCAATCACCAGATGTACTAAATATTAGGTAAATATTTTTTTTCGCATGCTAAAAATAATTCTACTATAGTGTCTTTAATTTTATATTTTTGATTTTCATTACAGTGCGGAAGATGTATCAGCCCCTAAGAAACTGAAAGTTATTCGTCGTTTATTTACTTAACAGGTATTGAATGAAAAAAAAATACCGTTAAAATGACGTAATTTGCCTTATATTTTACGAACGTATTCATCTTCCAGGTAGCGAAAGGAGCCTAATTCTAGTTTATGGCTTGTACCCTCTTCTTGTGATTACCATGAGCGTTAATTGTTAAGTTTCGTTTATTTATTTATTTATTTATTTATTTACGTGTATGGAGATTATTATATTTCTTGTCTTTGCCGCCTGCTTCGCTTTTAAAACTCACTTTTTTTATTACGTTACTTTTGGCTTCTTCTTTTATATGTTTATTTATATTGATGAACTTCACATATAAAATATTATGTTTAATCTTTCCTCGATTAGAAAAGCAAAAAAAAAAAAAAAAAAAAAAAAAAAAAAAAAAAAAACGAAAAAAAAAAACGTATATTAATATTATTTTGATATTTACCTAATTTCGTTTTTGTTAAATAACAGTCTAGTCTGTTGTAAATTACTAGATCTCATAGTTTAAGATGTTTACCAATGTGCATTGTATGCTCCTATTGAACAGATGTTTTTGCGTTATGTTGTAAGCTATTTTTTATATTTATTTTTCTCTCACATTATTAGCTAAATAATGTTATTTATATTTCAATTTCTTTTTATCTATAATATTATAAGTAATACGAATCGTCGAATAGTTTTCGAATCGAATTGAGAATCGTTTAGTTGCTGGATACGACATTATTACCGACATTCCTAGTGACCGAGTCAGCTAAGCTGAATGTATAAGTATTTATTTATTTTTATCGTGATTTTCCGCGTGTGTAACACCGGATTATGCTCGTACGTGTCTTGTAGGCTTGTTTCGAGGATTACAGCTGGTGCTACGGTCAAGTTTTCATTTAGATGGGATCGATTTATTTGAAATGTTTTGTTAATTTTCCCTCGAATAACTTGTTTTTTCTTTATTTTTCATTTATGTTTCTTTTTTTTTTATATTGCTTTTTTGTAATATTTGAAATATTATACTTTTGCCTTGAACAATTCTTTTTTTGTTTTTCTCGAAGTACGGTTTTTTCAAAATGACAATGGACTTCCTCTGCGTTGTGGTATTTTGCTTTTAATCCCGGAAATAATGTGTTGTGTTGGGTAGTTTTTTTTTTGTTGTTGAACCTGTTACAGAGGGGAATGACAAGGGTGCAGTTTCATCTTCAGATTCATTTCCTTAAATGAAGGCTATATTGGGGAGGGGGGAGGATAAACATAGGTACATTTTCTGCTAAAGAATTTTGAGATGATACTTCAGTTACAGGTGGGTACTATCGAGATACATACTTGACTAAAGTTTTGAATTCACAGACTTGTTGGTTTTCGAGACAGCCTTTGTTTTAAAAAACACTTATGATTTTTTTTAAGGTGCTAATTGATTGATTTGAACAATTTGTTGTTATGTAGAAGATCTATACGAGAGGCACCTGTGAAAAAATTAACATTCCCCTCCCTCCCCAAATTACCCCCAGCCCCCATGACCTATTAAAATTATATTAATTTTTTTTAGTAATGTAAAGATACTGGTTTGGCATAATTTTGAATCCATGCTTTTTGGATGTGTACCTGAGCTCTGTATCTCATTTCTTTCTCAAAATTTTAGTTCATAAGCGCCATAGTAAAAATTTGGAAAAAAATTGAAAAGGATGCTGAAAAAAAATCCGAGGTGAGGGGGTACTACAAATATGCCAAATATGGAAACCATTCCAACATTTCTAGTTTTTAACCTGATTTTTTATGTCATGTTGTCAATGAAAACCAGGCTATTACAGTCTATCGACCAAC
>FIZR01029233.1:0-13164 GCA_900060175.1 Ferrisia virgata
CTTGAAGAAAGAAGTACACGACGAGTAGGGTGATTATGGTTTTACCCGGGTAGAACAGTCTAGCTCACTTATCAGATGTGTAAAACTGTAACCGTGTGTTGACGAGTATACTCGCCAACCAGTGACCGTGCAATAGTCTAATACCTACCTATCTACCTATGTACTTACTTATCTATTAACAATAACGCTCATACTATTCGTATTCCTACATAGCATTTATTCTTCATTCTACAGTGTAACAGCCTATAAATATACACGTTTTAGTATGCTCCTATAATTTCAACATGAAATCATCCGTGGTCAAGGTCAACTAATTTTCCTCAACATTTTAATTTGAAACCATGAAACCGATTCTGGGTCAAACTGAACTGTTGACAAGACAACCGATGACATTTCAACTCAAAATTATAAAATCAATTCAAGGTCAAGGTCCACTGTTAACGGGTCAACTTCAAGCATCTGTAATTTTCCTCAAGATTTCAACTTAAAATAATAAAAATAAATCCTTCGTGAAATCCGTCCAATGATGTCGTCACACTGTGTTGATGTGGTCCACTGATGACAGTCAACTGTTGAGGATTTTTCTAGATGGCGCTATTAAACATCTTTCGATGTTAGCATTTTCCCTTAAAAGGTTACAAAATAACGAGAATATGCGACAGATCGATTCGCGAGGTCAATATCTGTTTTCATCTCTCCAAGTACAGTAGAAATATATAGATAATCAAAAATAGGAACAGTTTTGATAAATTCGATGTAAAAAGGAGGAGAAATAAGGGATACTTGGGTAGAGAGTAGTGTGTGTGCCTACGAATATAGTATGTATTTTTCAGGCGTATACAGTAAAATACAAATCAAACGATTGTAATTGATTTTCTATTTTCAAAATAAATTGAAAAATTATTCTTTTCAACCGTCAGGGGCGCGCATCAGAGCTGTTTTCCAAGAGCGCAATGGTGTGCGTCGAAAGACGAATAAAAATTAATATTAAAATCTTTTGAGCCGTCGCGTCGCGTCGACACGGTATTTCATCCGACGTTAGGTGACTTTAATACGAAACGTAAATAATATTTCAGAATATTTCGCAATTTACAAAAATTCGAAATTAATGGTGCCTACCTGCCTAGCTATCTACCTATACAACTCCACAGTCAATATGCGTTTTTCGCTTCAATCAGAAATTCGTTTCACGTTTTTACATATATAAGTAACGTTTTTCATTAATCAGGTATATGTTACTACTATATGCTCGTACGTTGTTGTTGTTGTTGTTGTTGCTGTTGTTGTCGTTGTTGTCGTCGTCGTTTTGATATGTATTTTTTTCCCCCACAGGTATATCTACATATATGTACTTACCTACCCTAGCTAAAACCTGTATTTTTTATAAATCTATACAGACGAGTAAATATATCGCGTAGGTACTCGCATCTATACCAGTGGTAGGCTAAGGGGTCGCTACACACTACACACTACACACTACACATGTATGCAGACACGCTGAATAGACCGGATTATAAATTTAATTTCGGGCTAAACCGTTCAACGGCGCACAGAGTAATATAACAAGAGCGTATTAAAAATGGAAACTGAAAAATGAAACGTACATACTAAATTGAATTTATTTTTTAATAACATGTTTAACGTAGTAAAGTTTACAGCCAGGTACACAGGGCTTTTTTCTCCCTACAATTGTGCTCTCGTAACACGACAGACGCGAACAGTCCTCCTTTGTGCTCTCTTACTGGCAGCTCTTTATCAGAAATCTTCAATTAAACTACGACGAAGTCGAATAAGTATAGTACTCAGACACATATACCTAGCTATTCTGTTAAGGAATGGAAAAATATACATCAGCAGACAATATTCGTTTCAAAGTAAAAAAAAAAAAAAAAAAAAAAAAAAAAAAAAACGTTCAAGTTTCCATATGAAAGGTAAAGGTAAAGTAACGTATCTACTAAACGTGATATCAAGCAGAAAATATGTAAAATGGTTCAATTCGAAGACGAAATTTCAAAGTTGACTGTTTTTTTTTAAATACTCGTACGAGTATTTTTTTTGAAAGTTAAGAAAAGAATCGAGTTTTTATTTAATATCTAACATACATATTTTTGGACATCATTAAACTTTTCTTCGATTTTTACAAATAGGTAAATAATAAAAATTTCTACGCTGCGAAATTAAAACGTTTGAAATTTACTCGAGACCAAAATAACGTGAATTTGTGTCTAGACTTTGTGAAAGCTTTAGATAGATTTTACCTTGAACTTGAAGAAGCAAGTTTAAATTTATTACCTAACGCAATTTATTATAGAATAATTTTTAATTTTAATGTCTTTTCTTATTCCTTTCTTTGTTCTATCAATTTTTTATCAAAGGGAAAAATATCTTATTACTTATCAGCTTTTATTAAAAAAAAAAAATACCCACCTTCGCATCCTGAAAGTTTATCAAATTTCCTTTCCTTTTTTTTTTTTTTCATGAAAAGTTTATTGTCTGAAAACTTCTATCAAGAATTTTTTTTCACAAATATTGGCTCCAATTTTCAAGTACGTACACGGTCAAAATTGGAAAAATTTTAACGAAATTCATGTGATAAAGTTCAAAGCTCTTCAGATAGCTAGGTACCAAAGTACGAAATAATAAATTTGTATGTACTTGAAATTTTTTTTCGATTTATATCATGAATTTTTTTAATTTGCGTGGCGGTGGTAGAAGAGGAGGAAAAAGTTGAAATAAGTATTCGGTATTAACTAGAACAGAAAAATTTACCCTATCTAAGAATTGGACTATCTGGACGATAATTTTCGGACATGCCAGATATTTATTTTCAATTTAATGTTTTTCCCTCGAAACTAAAAAATTATTTCCTCGGCTCGATACTGACTAAAAAATCGATCAAATTTTAGGGTTAGGCTTTTAATCAGCGGATTATTTGATATTCTGGAGTGGGAACGACCTCGGGTCGAAAATTTCGTTGTTCCCGAATTTAGGAGAGGGGGCGAGAGGGGCAAAAGTTGTTCCTTTTTGAGCCAATTGTAAGACAATCCAAAGTTGTATAACGCATCAAAAAATCAGTCCGCTAGGTCAATTCAGAGCGGAGATGTAAGGTTTTTCTCCCTTATTGACCTTGAAAAAAGGCTGTTCCTCCCCTATCGATTCTCTAAATTGAGCTTAAAAGTTGAAATTTGGTATGTACATTTGGCAGGGGCTCTAGACGTACCTTTTGAGTGTCTCAACTTTTCAACTTCATTGCGCCCCCCCCCAGCGCCAAATATGTACTTTCTGATCGGTTCTCCTAATTTTTTGAGCTTGTTCCTCGCATAATTCTCCTTCAAATTGATCTAGGAAGTTGAAATTTGGTATGTAGGTTTTGTAGGGGTCTACAACAATGATAGTTTAACTGCAAATATCGGCAGGTAGACTCGAGAATTCATCCCCGATGTATCTGCTAGGCTGAATTCTGATTTAACTCTCGACTACTGGCTCTGCCAAGCAATCTCCAATCATGGATGCTTCAGGCGTAATGTATTCATACGCCGAAAAGTGAGCACTGAACTCTGCTCAAACTGCAGATTTCCAGAAACTGCGCATCATGTAATTCTGAACTGCCTTCGATTTGCTACTGCACACCATAATGGAATACTTAACGAATTCAACAGAAAGCACCAACTATTCATGCGGTCAGTTATTCGTCAGCTATGGCAAGAAGAAAGAACACACATTGCTCAAACAGGCAATCATTTCCGTCATTGATGCTTGAAAAGGTTTGAAGAGGCCTGAAGTACGACCACGACCAAGAAGGCATGAACAACCAAAAATCTTATGAAGAAAAACTATTTTAAATCACAGTTTGTAAAAAGTGGTGCTACCACTTTCCACTTAGAATATCATGGAAGGACTACGTTAGGAACGAAGTAGTCCTAGAAAGAACTAACCACCTTTGTGAGTTGGTTCAAAATCTGACAGATGTTTCTTTTCACCCCACCTTAATACGATACCATTTAAGATTTTGAATCTCACTAAATGGTTCATTAGCCTGATTTTTCCTACCATATTGTCAATGAAAATCAGGTAATTAAAGTCTATCGAACTATGGAAACTGGAGGGGGGCGATATCAACAAAATCCGTTTAGGCATCCTAGAAGACTATCGGGACCATTTCTGGTGATGTTAGATATTTATTTAATTGTTATCTTCCGCCCTCCCTCCCAGAAGACTAAAATCATTTACCTACTTTGCTCCATACAGACCAAAATTATTCCATTTCTGTCAATAGGCTCAGTTTGGCGACGGATTATACAAAAATGAGTGGGCATGACCTCCAATTAGGCCCAAATTGGAGAGGAGGGAGTACTGAAGGGCAAAAATCACAGAAATTGTTCCTTTTTAAGTCAATCAATAGAGAATCACACGTTGTATAACACAGCCAAAAATTAGTCTCCTAGGTTAATTAGGAAGGGAGAGATACGTTTTTTTTTTTGCTTTTTTTACCTCGGAAGAGCTATTCCTCACTTATCTCTCCTCCAAATTAAGCTAAATTGATGAAATTGGATATATAGAATTGCTATAGATCCCAGATATGACTTTTGGGGGTTTCGACTTTTCAGCCTCGTTGCACCCCCTCCACCAGCCACCAAAATGTAGTTTTTTGGTCGGCCTTTTCTTATTTTTTGAGTTTTTCTTCAAATACTTCCTCTACAAATTCAGCTAGTTCGTTGAAATTTGGTGTGTAGAATTAGTTCGAGGATTTTCACTTTTTAACCCCATCGCACTCCTTCACAGCCCCAAAAATACAGTTTTTTCTTCGGGTTTTCTAATTTTTTTTAGTGTGTTCCTCGCATAACTCCCCTTCAATTTGGACAAGGAAGTTGAAATTTGGTCAGTAGATTTAGTACAAATTTTAGATGTGCTTTTTGAACGTTTCATATATTCACTCTAATATCTACCAGTATCCCTAGCACTGTTCACGAAAAAACATCCAAGCGTGCTCTTTTTTTTATTCCAAGATTGAATGTTTCGAATATTTTCTTTATTGCGTGAAAATCAGGCATAAATTGGTACGGAGGGGGGGGGGGGAGTGGAAGCCTTCTACATAGCGCGCAAATTTGTTGAAAGTTCACGAATTGGTGTTTAATTTTCAGTCGATTAAGTGGCTTCAAATTTTTGATAAGATCGATGGTTTACGATGTAATCGGAATTTTTATATTTTCGCATAAGAAAAATATTCTCTCAAGTGCAACAGAACCAGAAAATCACAAAATCCTTACCAACCTAAAAATGAGAAAATTTCGAACTAATCGCCAACCATCGTTCAATTTTATAGGTTGGGATAATTTAAAATTTAAACCATCATACGTAGCTATAGCTACATCTTCCATAGATAAGTGTACTCAGATAGCAATTTCACATCAATTAGAGAAAACATGCCTAGTCTTTGTCGTCTACGCTTCAAATGTCATCTCATTAAAAATAAAATCTCTATAAAAGTAGAGCACACTACATCGATAAAGATATACCATACACACTCGTCATACTATATCTGCGTATAAAAGTGAATAAAACGCCCGAGTACCTTTTACAATGAACAAGAGGAAGTGTAAAAAGGACAGGGGAAAAAAAAACCAAAGATCCTGTGACCAAAATACGTGTGCTGAGAAGGTCTACCCTAAGAGTAGGTCTAGGTATATCTCACAGTCAGTGTTCCAGTAATTTTATGAATTATATGTGTCTATAGTTGAAAACGCAATAAGTTTTATCTATGGTGCGACGGATGCGGATGGTGTGCTAGCGAGTTTTTACAGCCGCCTTTGATATTGAGACGAGAGGGAGGGCGGTGGCGGCGGTAGAAAAATAGCCGAGTTGTTGGAAACAGATGCGCATGAAAAACACACTTGGTCAATGGTGACGCAGGTTAAGTGTACCCTTTTTCGTGATAACATGATTGATAACGGAAAAGCAACATTTTAACTTTCCTCTTTATTCATGGTTTTCCATCTTTTACATTTTTTCTCTCCTCAATGTGTCTCTCTCGTTCTTTTTTGCTCTATATAGCTCTTCGTAGTATAGACCTTGCTTGTTCGGTTCGCATCGTTTCACGTCTCGTCGTTGTAGGTTGTCGTGTATCTTCATATCTATGCTTACCACCGCGCATAGTTCTTGTGCTTTTTTAATATGCGTAATTTATTATATACGCGAATGTTAAGAAAATAAATAAATGTATATAGAAAAAAAAAAAAAAAAAAAAGGGTACCTACGAAATTTCCTCCCGTATCTGTCAACCATTCAAATCGTCGTTATGAAATTCTCGACGGATATAGTCGTGATATAGCGGTTTAGAGTATTCTACATTGGTCCCGCAAAACTTCACATGAACAAATACTAATTATTGCTTCAACTTTCTCGTAACACATTTATCACTATACTTACACGTAGAATTTGCTTGGCGTAATCCAGCAGCTTTTTCCTCGCTCTTGATATTATAGATATATACTACATCGTCATGGTACCGACAAATTCTCAGCTCGACGATTTGTTTTCCATCTTGTAAAAGTAAGTGTACTCGTTATCGCGTATGCAATTTATTAAAATTCTTCTCTCGACTGTATCTTGCGCGAATATAACTGCTTTAAAATGACCATTTGTCCTTCTCCGTGCACGCGAAACGCGAGCGAAGCAACGGGACACGACTGCGTCTCTCTCATCTTTACAAAATAACGTAGCTGTATACCGAAAAGGCCTTATACTAAGTATACAAAAAGCCAACAGCACGATAACAGTTCAGCTTCAGCTACGGTATCAAAAACTGCAAATTATCATTATAAGCGATATTTCTCGTATTACTCGACTAAACTCGAAAGCTAGATACCTACGTCGCTGTCTAATTTCGACTCCATTTTACACCGCACAAACTTTTTTCATTTTAACAAACGTCACAGTCTCTAACGTTATTATTATATTATATATAGAAGAGATGATAACGTCAGTTGCCTATATGTCTACCTACATTGTGCAGGCGTACAATGTGCGAAGATATTTTGAATGAATATTTGAGTTGAAATTTTACCACCAACGATTGCAGAAATAAAAGCAACGATATTGAAAATTTTTTCTCAGGTTCGATCTTTATCTTTTTTTTTTCATCTCATTTTCAGAAGGGGTATGCGATTATGCATATTAGTTGGTAGTCTGAACGACATACCACAGGCATCAGCACAGAAAATTTCAGAAGTATGACGCTGAGGTGTAATAAAATCTTTGTGATACATGATCAAAAGTGGATCTCTCCCCAACTCCGAAACCACAATTACATTTTTGAGATCGACTGTATCCCTAACTCGTTTCATGTTTAAGCTTAAAACTTGCAACGGTGAGGAAGTAGGAGGACGTTCGATAATCCAAATTACTCGTAATGGATTACTTTTTCAATAATCATCAGTAGGTCCCCAGTAGCTTACAACCGTATTGTACCTAAAAAAACGAGTTATCTATCATGATCCCATGCCTATGAAACAGCTCTTACCATAGAGCCCATTCGCACTTTAATGATGTCGGACATCTTCCTCTACCTCTTTTGCCAGGGGCTTTACCGAGGAGAATGTCTTTTTTGAGATTTCTAACTTCTCTCCTGGTTACATGACCAAAATACACTAGAATGCGTTTCTCTCATAAAACACTTAGCCTGACTGGCTCCTGTGAAATGTTGGGTTTGTCACGCTCTCCATGGTATCCTCAGCATCCTTCGCCAGACCCACATCTCAAAGGCGTCGATTCTTCTTTTATCATCTGCCTTCAACGTCCATGTTTTCGTGGCATATAGGAAAACAGAGAAAATAAGTACTGTAAGAGTCTCTTTCTTATCTTTTTGAAGATTTTGTCATTACATGTGACATTGCACAATTTGGTCATAGCTGATTTGCTCAAAACGATTCGGCACTGTATTTCTGCCTACAAGCCTCCACCTACTCCAATGATGAAGCCTAAATATACGAAAGTGTTGACCTTTTTGTATTCGCTCAGAGCTGTAGAATCTGGAAGACACTTGGCCCAATCCATCACCATGACTTGTTTTTGATGAATTAATACGAAGATTAAGTTTTTCGCTGGCTATTTTCACCAGGTTGACGAGCTCCGTCATTTCCTCTTCTTCCAAAGCAATCAAGATGCTATTATCTGCACATCGCAGATTAGAGATTCTTCTTCCTCCTATGAAAATACCACCATTCCAATGTTCTAGCGCCTCGCGCATTATGTGCTCACCATCTTAGATGTTGAATAACTGCAGGGATAATATGCATCCTTGGTGCACCCCCGTTTTCCTTGAAAAACCTCAGATTCTTCACAATCAACTCTCACCACCATAGAATTGAACTTATACATGAACTCCACCAAATCTACTATATGAGCAAAGACTACCATTTCTCTTGAAACTTTGAAGAGCTTCTTCCAATTTACATAGGTAAAAGATCTTGGCATAATCTATGAAACTTATCACTACAGGTATGTTGAACTCCATGCACTTTCAATGATTTGCCAGACGTTCATTATCTGTTCCCTTGTGCCTCTTCCTGACATGAGCCCAACTTACTAAGGTAAAATTTTATTGTGTAGATATACCTTGATCCGGTTGTTTAGGATTTGTAACATGACTTTGCTGCCGTGCGGAATTAGAGCGATTACTCGATAATTACAGCATATCACACTGCAGAGTTGCCATACTGCTTTGATTCCATTTTCACCAAGAGCCTGTTCAAATTCAGCTTGAATACCATCGCAACCAGATGCTTTCCTTTTTTTCATTACATTCATCATCTCCCTGACTTCATCAAGTATGATATTTGGCTCATCTTCATCTGTTACTTCGACTGTAGGAACCAGCTAGTTAACCTCTAGTGTTCCCCTGTCCTAGTACAACTGCTCGCAGTATGTTTTCCAGCTGTTCAGGATTCCACTAGAATCCCACACAACTGTGATGTCATCTTTCTTGGTCTTGCAAATTTTGTGCTTAAAATCTCTAGCCATCTAGCGTATTTTCTTGCAAACTACACTCATCTCGATGCAGGATTAGTTAAGGTGGGCTTCGCTGTCTCTATGACAACACTACAGAACTGGTCTGTTCAGTAGCCTATATTCTTTGTTGTTGCCAGAACGTTTGGCTTGCTAATGCTGTTCTATAATTAGCAGGGTGTCCTCCATTATCCATGGCTACTTTTTTTCTGACACACATTCTCTTTCCTCAATAACTGACTCCTGGGCACAAGTAATGTCGGTTTCGATGTCTTGTCACATGGTGTTTGGGTCATTTGTATTTGAACACGTAATTGAATTTGATGCCCTTTAACTTTTTACTGATCTATATTTCACATAAGACCCATAGAAGCACAGATATTTTTAAAAAACAAAATTTTAACGCTCTTTGACCTCTCCCTCTCCCATAGGCCTAATCTCGAGAGTAACAACATTGCTTTTAAAGTTGGTGCAAGGCCTTCGAAATATTCCAAAAAAAAAATTTCTTTACCCCAAGTGGCGATAGAATTCATATTCTCATTTTAATTTGCATTGGGGGGGGGGCAAAACTCTACCCTGAATGGCTGAATTCAAAGAATAATTAAATTTTTAGATTCAGCGTTGAATGGAGGAATGTTTACCGCGTCAACTTTTAACTGTGCAGGATTTTTTTTGATTTGGTTAGCGGATTTCGGTTTAAAAAAACATTACTAAACAATATTTTGATGAAGCAAATGGTTGCCAGCCATAGATACAGTGGTTAGGCTGTTTTAGTGTCAAAATTGGTTAAACTTGACCAAAAATTCTATTAAAACGGCTGAAACGTTCGATTGTGTCAGTTGCTAGTTGAAAAAATTATGTGCTTGGTATCCGTTAAGAGTTCCCCTTTATAGTTCCATTGTGTTTGAGTGGTTTCAAAGTAGGTCCCAAATGGCACTAATGAGTCTCTTCTTCCCTCCCACCATAAGCAAAATATGAATTTCGAAAACACCTTTTTTGGTGTAACCGCAATAGTACTTAAATTTTCTCAATTGTTTTTTTAATCAGTTACCAAAAAAAAAAAAAAAAACAGGTTATAGAAATTTTTATCCTCTAATAAAATTGTTCCCATTTTATTGTATTATGTAAGTGATGCAGGTAAACATGTAGGTATCTTCACACAACAACTTAACGATATAAATCTGCAGAAGAAATGGTAGAAAGTAAATTGGATTCGTTCAAAAGTATGGTTAGATAACGTGGGATGTCATATTATGACCACGAGACTAATACGTATAATGATAGATGTCCAACTAAGAAGAACCTCCGCAGGATATCGCTCAAAAACATACGTGACCACGTTAAAATCACTCGAGACCCTTTATTTCATTAACATTAATTCTATAAAACTGTTCCTCGTTGCGTCTAGGGTTTCGTGAATCCTTTTGGGATTCGCACGTTTCAATTAGAAGGTTTTACAAATAGGCTTTCGATCGTGATACATATACAGAGTTACAGACAGACGAGGATTGTCGACGACGGCGACGATGTCTGTATTGATGGGATTTTCATTTTAAAAAAATAACGAAAACGAACTTCTAAGTACATAAATACGTAGACATTTGAGTAGGAAGGTAATTGAAGAGGCGATGGTTAAATAATAAAAACAAATACAACACGTATAAAATCAATGGAATATAAGTAAGCTGCCATACTTTCATTCATAAAATTATTTCAATGTACGATAAGACCTACGTATGCAGGAGAGACACCAATATTTTCTACCCAGTCTTTTTTATTTTTCAAATACCTACGCGTGACAATAGCTTATAAAAAATTCATCGCTTTTGTCGCCAAAACACCGTCCAAACATTTTTGAAGAAAGCAGTTCATTAATAAGTATAACCTTATACTTTGACGAATAAATGTTTAAAATATCTACGCAGAGTGATGATACGTATTTCGAATATTAAATCAACAATGAAATCTACGCGATAAAAATAATTTTGCAAAAGTGCTAACATTTTGAAAAACTTATACTTAACTACTCGGAAATATTTACTCAGAGTACTTTCACATCCAAATTATAAGGTGTACTCTCGATAGTATGGGCACCAGCACGGAAAATGTTGAAATATGAAGTTGAGCTGCAATAAAATTTTGAAGATGTATGATTGAAAGTGAACCTTTCCCCCAATGGGTGGAAATGGGTCAATTCTTAAATTTGAAATTTACGAATGTAAAAATTATTACAATTTTATTATATTTGGTTGTATATTTCAGGTTTCTGTAGGTATAAACCATTATACCTGGGTAGACCATTACAATCTACCGATCAACCGCGGTTGGATGTAATACCAACAAAATCCTTTTTGGGGTCCTAGAAGACCATTACGACAATGTTGGGCCATGTCAGATATTTATTTTTGTTTATATATATTTTTTCAGAACATTAGAATTATTTACTCTGCTCGATACTGACCAAAATCGCTCCAATTTGGACAATGGGCTTAGTTTGCCGGCAGATTAAATACATGAGTGGAGATATTCTTAGGTAAAAATTCAGTTTTACCCCATTTCGGGAGAGAGGGTGCTGAGAAGCCAAAAACACAAAAATTGTTTCTTTTTGAGTCAATCGATAGAGAATCTAAAGTTGTACAACATAGTAGCTCATCTATGTAAATTTTTGATATCAGTGCTCTCCCTCTCCATGCAGAACCACTGAAAAAAGTGCAAAGGGTATACCAACTTTTTTCGAATCACAGCCCTTTTTGGTATAAATTTTACTGAACTGCAAGATCTTTCAAAAAATGAGATCAAAATTAAATTCCTGTCACAGTTTCACTAATCATAAAATTTACAAAAAAAAAGAACTTCACAAGATAGATTTATGTTCTAATTATTCCTATCCCAATATACCAACAATTATTACGTTATACGAACATGAATGGATTTTCCCCATTTTTCCATCTTTCATGCATCATTTCCATTTTTTCCCAACAATGACACCCCTTTGATTACCCATAGTTCCACCCTGTACTGGAAAATGTGCAAAAGTTTCACTGCCAATCAATAGTAAATATGAGTAATTCTAATACATTTCCTTGGCAATCTTTTTTGATCGTCAATTTTTGGGTGACATGGATGAGATTAAAGGTTGGCTATCTATTCAAAGTGTGCCTACGCTTCTTTCCAAATTTATATTCCAATCCGTAGTAATTTTCCAATGTGGGAGGAAATTCAGGAACCTAAAAGTGTACCATTCTAAAATATCCAAATGATGTATTCAAAATCTGTATGACAAATTAGGGACATGGGCAACAGGAAAAAACCTTGACGCGTGAAACATCACACCTCAAAGCTTTTCTCTTTTTAGTTTGTAAGATGTGACTAATTATGAGTTTATTGTTCAGATCACTGAATTTTGGAAGCTTGGGTGTTTTGTTAGGATGTGAATTAAATCGTATATTTGACACTACAAGTAAGATACCAATAATTCTGAAATTATTACATCATTAGATAATGATACGTGGCATATTACACTTTTTGCAGAATATAATTTAACTGCAAATATTTTTTATTGTTTAGGAAAAACAAACAATGGATCATGGAGTCGAGAAAGCTTAAAAAAATACAATGAAAAAGACGAATGTTTCAAACAGCCTGAAAATAGATTCAATGTTAAAGTATGTAGTTTGTAACTGATCTAGTAACTTAAAATAGGTATGTTGATAATCCATAGTAGAGATTATGATAATTTAAAGCAAATTGAAACGATCAAATAACCGTAATAATTTATTACTCATCCCATTACAGAATGAAAATACAACAGAAGTAACCATACAGGAGGACCTTTTAGACCAGATAGGATTTCATTTGGCATTACATGCCTATAGAACTTATTATGCATCTGGAAGAGGAAAAGAACTTCCATTAGTGCTGTTTGGCGATTTGTCTCACGAAAAAAGCTTCACTTTGGGATTTACCAATGTAAGCAGTAGCGTAGTAAGGAAATCGCCGCCCCGGGGAATTCAAAATTTTGTAGCCCTCTTTAAAAAAAAAAAAAATTAATGCTATGATGAAAATAAAAATATCTATACGTAGATTGTAGAACATATTTTTTTATCGATTATAATATAAGGTTATAACTTTATTTTTCGGGATTTCATTTCCGCAAATTTT
>FIZR01029234.1:0-23457 GCA_900060175.1 Ferrisia virgata
ATCGAATATGTAATTTTTTTCTGTTGCACCCTGCACAACTGCATTCTATTGCACTGTACGTGCAATTTTTATGCATTTTGGACGATTTTTGACATTAAAACAGCTCTCTTATCCAAAATGTTAGTGAGAGCCAAAAAATACTGGTTGAATGAAACCATTCGAAGTTGATTCCCTCAAAAATGGGAAAAAATTCCTGCACAATGGGAAGTAATGAAAAAAAACAGGAAGGTCACCTCACCCCCCACCCCCCGCCAATTAAGCTATGGAATACTTGCTCAAAAATAACGATGTGATACATCAAATTAGGTCAAAATTTGGCGCTGAATCCGAAAATGATTATCATTTTTGATTTTGACCTTCCTCTATGAAGTTCTGCAATCAAACTTGTATTTCAGGGGGAAACCGAAGAAGTGACTCCATTTAGATGAAATGTAATTGGAATTTACGCAAATTAGATAATTGTGGCTGATTAGTTCTACCTCTCGACATAGCTCGGCCTCCAAAAAAATTTAGCCCCTCAGTACCCCCCCCAATTATAATAAAAACATTCGTTTAAAAATAGCAATGCGGTGTATCGAAATGGTTTAAATTTTCGCGCTCAATGCGAAAATGGTAATCATTTTTGAATTTAACCCCCCTTCCTTCAGCGAAGATTTGCCCCAAACTACAGTTTGAAGGAAAAAAAATGAATAATTGACCTGATTAGATGAAACCTAATTACAATTTACTCACGTCAGACTGCAGCAGTCGATCAATTCCAATTTTGCAGCACGTATCAACTCGGAAAAAAATTTCTATCCCTCCTACCTCCCCCCGCTGCCGAATCATACCTGATTAAGACATTTAGTACATAACATAGCCGTGTAACGTATTAAAATGCCTTAGCATTTTGCGCCCAAACTATACTTAATTCATTGAAGAGTGCCTGTTAGCATTTGGCACACCTGAAAGATGGGAAAATTTTGAAAATGTATTCGATACGTTTGATGTATGATATTTACGGCAAATCGGTTAGGCAACTTATCTTTCATCATTTTACAATTCTTTTCACTACGTACCCATTCCTTCAGTTTACTAAACAACATGACGTTTTCTAGTTGTTTCCTCTTTCGTCTGAAATCCTTGATATTTTATGCATGATGAATGGTGTACGCTGTGCACTTGCAAAAAATGTTTTCTTTACCGTCGGGTTCATTTGTCTCAAATAATTTTAGAAAATATTTCAGCAAGTAATATGGCTCTGAATTAGCTAGATTCTATAATTTCAACGCTATAGTGTTCGGTTTAATATCGTATTTGTTTTACTTGCTGTTCGTAATTTTGAAATAAATAATATCTGAAAACATTTCACAACTTCAATTTCGAATAATTAAACCGACATAAATACCGCTTACATTTTTCATAATATCACTCTTTTCAGTTAAAACTTCATAAAATGTTGCATTACTACGTAATACGTAGGTACTTCAACAAGTACACACACACACACACACAAACTAATTTAGATACTAGCATCAGATGCCTAAATACATTTCACTTGTACCTATTTCATTCGCTTCGTATTCGTGTTTTATTACGTGTTACGTTCAATATAAATTACCAACGTAATTCACCATCTTCGTAATTTCCATATTTTTACTTTTTACTCTCGAAACTGTATCTTTTCTTGGCTTTCTTATTTCCCCGTCATTTAAAAATAAATCAAAAAATTTATCTACTGCGGAAGTTATATATATTTTTTATTTTTTTTTTTATTTTTTTTATATCTTAGCTCGCGCGTTACAATTATATTAAACAGCGCAGATAGTAATTTTTTCATTTAGCTTGTTTCCCATTCGTTTATCCAAAGTCGTCTTTACGTGCAAGTGTATGCTACACATACATAGCAAGTCTGAGTCGTACATAAAATTCGATTAATTTATGTAAACTGATGTGAACAGCAGTAACACTTGTATACATTTATAACACTGTGGCATTTTGTCGGTGTGATTGAATTTTCAGATAAAGCATTGTCAATCAGCTACTGCGTTCCAATTATTCACATTAAGATACATCGCGGGGATAATGGAAACCAGCAACATATTATACGTATAGCTTTTACGTCATAATTTCAAATCTATTTCAAGGCGTCTTCCTACTATAATACTTCGTGTAACGGTTTTTATTCGTACATCATTGTCAACAGAGTTCAATTATGATATGAATATTGTCACGCGAGTTTTCTTTTTAAAAAGAAATTCTCTATTAAGGAATGAAAAAAAATCATCGAACTTCAACACATCAGCCCACGAAAATTAGCATTAAAAATGGAAAAAATGACTACCTTTGAGATTTTTGTGGCAAAATGTCCCAAAGGATCCCAATGGGGGGGGGGGTTAAACGTGCCCCAAAATTTAGCTTTTGCCTGAAATATTAAAAGGTCAACAGTTTGAGGGGTAAAAATGATTGCAAAAATATATTCCCGATAAAATTCCTATTACAATGATACCAATCTTGACTTATATTACTCAAAAGAGGAACACGAGGGGAGGGTGGGGTTAAGAAAACGTCATTTTCACCATGAACTGAAATAGCTCAAAATTAACACTAAAAATATTCTTAAAGGCTAAATTTGGTACCGACGGCTGGATGCATAAGTTCTAATAAATTCAGTCTCACTAATCCGGTGGTGAGATATTGGGTAAATTTTGATAGATATTTGGTATGGCTGGCGATAAAAACGTCTTTTTTAGCTTGATTTTCGTGATATATTACAATCATGAGATTGCGATACTTTTTTTCTAATCAGCATTGAGGGTAGGAAGGGTTCAATAGGGCTAAAGAGGCAAAAATCCCAAAAGGCACATTTAAGATCCTTGCTGATTGTACATACCCTGATTTCAACTTCCTAACCCAATTCGAAAGATAGTTATGTGAGGAACAAATATTAAAAATTAGAAACATCGACCAACAAATTACATATTTAGAGTTGAGACACCAAAAAGGCACATCCAGGATCCCAACTGAACGTATATACCTAATTTCAAATTGCTAACTCAGTTAGGGGGAGTTATGCGAGCAACAGACTCAAGGGCTGTGAAGTGGTGCAATGAGGATGAAAAGTGGAGACCCTAAGAAAGCACACCTAGGACCCCTACTGAGTGCACATACCGAATTTCAGCTTCCCAACTCTATTTGGAGGAGAGTTATGCGAGGAACAAACCCAAAAACTGAGAGAAATGAGAAAATCTGATCACAAAACATTTCCGGATCTGTGAGGGAGTTCAATGGGGCTGAAAAGTGAGAACATCCAAAAGGAGCATCTAGAACCTCTACTGCATGCATATACCAAATTTCAACTACGTAGCTCATTTTGGTGGAGAGATAGGGGAGAAACAGCCCTTTTTCAAGGTCAAAACAGGGAAAACCCTCATACCACCCCTCCTAATTGATCAAGAAAGTTGATTTTTGGATATGTTATAAAACTTCAGATTTTCTATCGATTTACCCAAAAAAGAACAATTTTTATAGTTTTGGTCTCTCATCATCCCCTTCCTCAAAATGAGGCAAAACTGAATTTTGACCCAAGGTCATTCCCACTCATATATATCTAATCCACTACTGAACTGAGCCGATTGACTGAATTGGAGCGATTTTGGTCAGTACTGAGCGGAGTAAATGATTTTAATGTTCGGGAAAAAAAGTAAACAGTAATTAATATCTGGCATGACCAAAAATTGTCTTAATGGTTTTCTAGGACCCCAAAACGGATTTTGTTTCTAGGACCCCAAAACGGATTTTGTTGGTATACACCCCACTCCACCCACCCCACCGCCGTTGGTCGATTCGCTGTAATAGCCTGGTTTTCATTGACGATATGATATAGAAAATCATGCTAAAAAAAAAAAAAGGAAACACGAGGGTTCTGTTTAACCTCTTCGTTGTCTCCTCGAGTATCTTCTGGTAACATGTGACATTCCATACTTTGGTCATTGCTGATTCTACTAATGCAATTTTGCGTCATATTTCTGCCAAAGATCCACCATTGGTCTCCACAATCGAGCCCAAGTAAACAAAGGTTTTTACTTTCTCATATTCCTTCAGGACATCAGGCTATAGAGGATACCTCGCCTAATCTATCAGCATGACTTTAAGTCTTTGACGTGTTGATGCGAAGTCCCAGTTCTTCCCCCAGTATTTTTAATCGATTGATAAGCGCCACTAACCCCTCTATTCCCATTGTGTAATGTATTCGCCATATACCTAGATAAAAAGAGCGGGGGAGACAGTATGCATCCTTGTCTTACTCTTCTTTCTGCCTGAAAAGTACTAGATTCTTCACCACTGGTCTTCACCAGCATTGAGTTATACTCATAGCACGTTGTGAGCTAGGACACTCATTTCTCTTTGTACCTCGTACAGTCTTTTCCAGTTTATGCAGTCGAAGTCTTTACTTAATTTTCAGCGTTTCTCGATGATTTTTCTTACATCTACAATTTGTCCCCTTGTACCCTTTTCAGGCATGTAACTAGCTTACTCTGATGATATCTGCCCATGTAGAAACGCATTCAGCCTGTTTTTATAATATGGATGGTATCAAATACCTACCTTTCTTCATAATTTTTAAATATTAACATGGATATGTCTGAGAGCTACGAGTCATGTGCCTAATTCAAAAAAATTGAAAAGTAAAAAAAGTTGTAATAAAGATAGTAAAAAATTAAAAAACAAAAGAATAAAATAAAAAAATTACAAAATGAGGAAATTAGAAAAATGAAAAAAAAAATAAAAAATGAACGTTTTTGTTGTATTTTTGATCTTTGATTGGAAGGTTTTTGCAGTATGATATATTTTTCAGCTACTTTAAACGATGGCAGAAATTACATTATCTTTACTACTCCCTTCTCTTTCTTTTGAGTAAAATGGGTCAAGTTTGGTATCGTTTTAACCGAAGTTTTGTCAGGAATATATTTTTGAAATTATTTTACCCCAAAACTGCTTACCTATCAAATAAATATTTTGGACAAAAACATAATTTTGGAGCACATTTCATTACCTCCCTCCGCTACTGAGTGAAAGTACAACGAGTATGGGTGTAAGATTTTAAGGGATGCTTATTACAACTCTTTAGAAGTTTATAACATTTAACAAAAAAAATCTCGAAGGTACCAATTTTTTCGCTTTCAAGTTTTTTAATGCCAATTTTCTTGGATTACGTATTGGTAAATGGTTAACACAAGTCCAATTACTAGCTGTATACAAGTATCTTTTTTCTTATCATTAACTGCATAAGATACACAGTATGAAAGATTATAACATTATACAGAACATAATGAACTATATTGTATTTATTTAGTTAAAGTGTGCTTTTGAAACACCAGCGCAAGGCAGTTATATATTCCTCGATCGTATCCATTAGTCGTTAAAAAAGTATTTAAAGGGATCCAGCAACCAATCAACCGAACGCTGATAAAGAACAAAAATTTAAATTAACCCAGGCTTATTTGAAAAGGCAAGAAGGTTAAACTTCCTCTCGCGTACCCCGGTAGTAATAATATATTCGAACCCTTTCTTTTAAATAATTATTAACGAGTTCTTGACAGCGATTCATAAGCTCGAGTTAACGCTTGGTTAATCAAAGCTTCAAAATCGCTATTTTCGTTATAATCGAAATCGATTTAACCTCGACTGTATAGTACACTTGCGTACACAAGTTGCATATTTATAAGAGCTATGCTAATATAATGTGTATTTGATAATTCGACTCATTCGTACGTTAAAATTTATCTTTAACCGAGTAAATAAGTACTTATACTTTTACCAAGCGATCGTCAGATTGATTATAGTTAATATTACAGACCAATACATTCGATCTACATAGCTTTTCATTTACACACAAGCACATACAAGTAATACTGGCCAAAGCGTAGCGAAAAAAAAAAAAAAACACCACCGTTGAAAGCCATACCTAACTCGTTTTTATTAACCGAATAAAAAACGATAAAGATAATTAATATTTTTTTTTAATGGTAGAATTTTTCAACTACATCTTTGGATAGTGAAAAACAGAGAGTAGGAAAAAAAAACTCGACGCAACAACAAAAATAAGGCCACTTTCTTTTTCATCGTGCAACGGCTCGTTGAATATTTATGAACTATATCCGTTTTTATTATGTTACGTCGAGTTAATTTGGAAATTGACTCCGCTGGTATTGTATCAGCCCTTTCTAAAATCCAATTTATTTTTTAAGTAATAATTTTACCTGCAAAATTTTAAATTATAATATTGTTTTCATTATGATAACCCTATATCTCATTACATTTTCTTTCCGAGTATTTCCATTTTCTTTCTTCATTAAATGAGCGAGAATTTATGCTACATAATATTAAAATTTGAAAACTTGAACCAACTTTTTTTTTCACTTTTCCCTTATATAAGTATATAGGATAGGCTACCGCTATATAACAGCCTCGTATAATTCAAGGTAATTTTTTTTTTCTCTCATTCTTTCTTTTCTTTTCATATAATTGAAACTATACAATCAGAAAGATCCATTATCGCGAGAAGCGATAGATGCCGAGCTAAAGGTACGTTGAACTCGCTAAAATGTTTTTAAACTTGTGTTTATTTTGAAGCAGCGAATTTGGCCAATTAGGTAGGAAAAAATTCATTTCTCCGCTGCGCCGTCTCAAATCTTTTCACGCTAAATTTCAAAACAGACCTCAAGGTAAAAAATTTATTTATAATTTTCCACAATATAAAGTAGGTTCTCATCATTTTTACGAGTTTCAATTTTAGAAAAGAGCAAAGTAGTTGAAAACATCTTCAGGCTCGTTTGTGAAATAAAAATTCAGAAAAGCAAAGAGAGTGTTTCAAATTAATCATAACCAAAAAACGATTCGTTTTTTATACGTTTTTTGAGGATATAAATCGAGGAGCAATATTACATAAATTTTTACAGTCGGAGGGGGGGGGGTAGTAAGTAACCGAATAAGATAACTTGGCAAAAGATGCTTCATTGGTACACTGATGAAGAAAAGATGAACTTAAATGATCGGCTAAAAATATTTTAAACACATACACTGAGTCCAATCTTAATTTTGGGTAATATCTGTAATCATATCAGTATCGGATTTCAAATAAGGTGGTCAAATTTAATGTATTTTGAAGCCCTCTCCCCCTTCCTATTTGAAATATTGCTAACAGCAAATTAAATTATTTTGCTTTCTTTTCTTAGGAGCGTTACATGATTTCGAACTACATATATCGATACCATATGTGGAATCAGAAAGTCAGCTTATCTACCTATATTTTGATACCCACCTACTCAAAAATATAATCAATTTTGAATTATACCTCTCCCGTCTTGAAAGCCTTATCACATTTGAATGATGCAAAATTTGATTCAGTAACTTTAGAAAAAATCGTGTACGGCCAATTTCAGAATTTTCATCAGCAAAATTTCTTCTTATTTGACAGTGCATCATGGAGTGCTACATTAGTGCTCTTAGTTTCCGCATACGAGAACTAAAATAAGTACTATGTACTTCAAAAAAAAAAAAAACATGAGAATCCATCATTAATCTAATTTCCTTCGCCATATTGTCAAACAAAACTGGGTTTGTAACAGACTATCAACCATTGGGGCTATGGCAGATGGAGAAGTAAGAAGAAGTATCAATAAATCCGTTTCGGGAACCTAGAAGAGCATTAGGACCACTTTGAAGGGGAAGTTGTCCGAGGATCAAACTTTAAAAATTATAAAAACCTCCCGAAAAACGACACATAGCTGAAAAGTCGTGACTTCCAAAAAGCACATCTGAGGTTCCACTAAATGTACTTACCAAATTTCAGCTTCGTAGCTCAATTTGCGGGGAAGTTATGCGAGGAACAAAATCAAAAAATAAGAAAAAATTACCAAAAAACTGCATATTTGGGGCGCTTTGAAGGGATGAAATGGGGCTGAGAAGTTGAGACCTCCAAAAAAGCACATATATAGACCTTACTAAAAGTACATACCTAATTTCAAGTTCCTAGCTCAATTTAAAGGAGAGTTATGCGAGGAACAAACTCAAAAAATTAGAAAAAACGACCAAAAAACCACTTATTTGGGACTGGAGGGGGGATAAAATGGGGCCAAAAAGTCAAGACCCCCAAAAGGCACGTCTAAGGTCCCTATTTAATGAACATACCAAATTTCAACTTTGTATCTCATTTCGGTGGGGAAGATAGGGAAAAACAGTTCTTTTTCACGGTCAAAATGGGGAGAGACCCTGAGATATCCCTTTCTAATTGACCTAGGAGGTTGATTTTTGGATATGTTATGCAACTTTGAATTGTCTATCGATTGACTTAAAAAGAAACAATTTTTGTTTTTTTTTGGCTTCTCAGCACCCCTCCCCTAAAAAGGAGACAAAACTGAATTTTGACCCAAGGTCATCCCCACTCAAATATATCTAATCTGCCGCCAAACTGAGCTGATTGACTGAATTGGAGCAATTTTAGTAGGTATTTAACAAAGTAAATGATTTCAATATTCGGGAGAAAAAAAAATAAATATCTGACTTGACCAAAAATTGTCCGAATGGTCTTCTAGGACCCCAAAACAGATTTTTTTGGTATCCCCCCTTACCCAACCACCGTTGGTCGGTAGACTGTCATAGTCTGGTTTTCATTGACAATATGACACAGAAAATCAGGCTAAAAATATAGGTGAAAATTTTTAATTTTTAAATTTTTTTGTGGATAACTTCTAAATAGTTATTATGAGCCTCTCAATAATAATCTTTAAAACTAGTAACTCAATGGTTCGATTAGAAACTTTGAGGGCTGCTTTCCAATGGAGAGAGAAAAACGATTTTCCATTTTTCAACATTCCAAATACTTTTTTTTCTCCATTATGAAGCAACCTTGAGGGTTTCTGTAAGTTTGTACTTCTAGGTTCGGCAAGTCCTCTCCGATAAGTTCATAAAAGTCTACACTCGCTCATATCAATGAAAAAAATACCAATAAATCGAAAACATGACATTTCATATAGAAACAAGTTCATAAAACTTTATCATTTCATTCCTTAAATAGCATCCGAGGAAGTTCAACTTAACCCCAGTCACACATCTGAAACAACTACTCTACAGTACCACTGAGAGTTACAGTTTTTTACTCGGCAGCCTCTTCTATGCCCTTTTTTTTTTTCCATAGGAAACACACAGTCTCTCGATAATCTTCTGTCATACTACATTGGCATTTGCTCACAAGGTGTCTGTAAAGTGATAATGACAAAAAAAAAAAAAAAAAAAGTAAAAAATAATAGGTCGACGACGACAACGTTCGAATCCCAATACCCAGGCAGGTTATCATTCAACAGCCGAACTATACAGCAATTCAAGTTCACATTAATCCTTCGGGGGTTATTTTTCGAAACGAATCGACAATAAATGGTAGCGAATAAAATCCAATAATTTTATAACACGTTAACCGAAAATAACGCCACATTTAACATACGCTCGCGTACGAAAAAAAAGTAAAAAGTACAACTATATCTAAACGTCTTTTTACAATATACCCAGGGTGTAAATATGTTTATACATACACAGCGTACAGATACACACATACATACGTATATATATACAGTACGAGTAAAATGTAAAGAAAATGAAACGAAAACACGATATATTCGACGGCCAAGGGGGGAGGAAGAGGGGAAGAGAGAATTAAAACAAATGAAGTGTAAAAAAAAGCGCGTACAATAATGTGAAATATAGCGAATATAAATCAGTAAAATTTTCGCCCTTTTAACATCGCTCGCTTCGTCGCATCCCATCGTCTACAATGAATGATATAGCTAAGGGGTACTCCTAACCAGAGGTTATAATAAAATAAACTCGACAAATAAACCTCTAATTATCTTGATACGCGTACACCAACACCTATAGCTACAGCTAGGTACACTCTGTACGTATCTAGACCTACAGGTAATTACAATAGATCGCTTAGCTTACGTTAGCAAAGACTAAGAATACGAGTTACGATGCACCGTTAAACGCTCGGCAGCCACTCTCGAGCATAAACAAGCGGAGAATCGTTTACCAAGAGGTGTAGGTACTTTGGTTCGGTGTACTATGTATAAGGGTGAAGGGCTGAAGAAAGGGGGCGATGGAGGGAGGGAGGGGGAGGGGAAATGTACAGCGGTATAAAAGGGTGAGAACGAATAGCGACGAAGAAGAAAACCGTGCACTGCACACGTACAGATACATATTTCATCCACTTAAGCGCAACAATAAACAATCCGAAGGAGCTTTTCTATACGTAAAATACAAGCCGACAATGTTTCGCCTAAGAAAACACTTATTCGCTACTCTTTGCCACTTTTCGAGATTTGGGTCCTTGGACGACGCGACGATGGGACGGGACAAAAGCGAGCTTGGCGCGAGGTAGAGTTATTCCTGCTACTCCTACTCGTTCTCTTACCACCTCTCTCTCTCGCCTTTTCGTGTATATGTACAATGCGCTTTAAGATTTTCATTTTGAAATATGAAACGCACGTTAATATAAAATGGTTCATTGTGGTTTGAAATATTAATCAAAGTAATTATAAACGGGATTAGGTTACTGTAAAAGCCGCCGGATTACTCTGTATACCGCACGTTTGCTATTCATCGTTATACTATACAACTTGTGTGTGTATATATATATATACATAGAGAAACGCGATGGCTGCAACGATGGCTTGGCTGCTGGCTTGGTTCTTCTCTACTTCTCTGTACTTACTATACAGTAGGTATATGCTGCTGTTATATGTATACATTGTATAGTATATAACATAGTAGTACTTCTCAACTTGGGAATTCTATACGCGATGCGGTTAACGGCAAATATCGTCGTGGAATATTTTCCCTTTTACCGAATTAAACCCGGTTCCACATACAAGAGACGCTTACCTATACATTATAACGTCTGCTGACACTTTATAAACGCCATACGTAGGTCTGGGTACATATACACCTTTAATTTTGCTAATATGTGTAAGATAAACTATGCACGTATTCATACACATGTAGGTATCTTCACTTGTTGACGAAATCACTTCGTTTTATTTGGTGTATTAGAGGCGTTAATTGGTCAAAGAAAACTTGATATATGTTAACTTGTAAACTGTATTCGTTACACACAATCAAACGCTCATTGCAAATCATTTACTCATGCATTACATATACCGGGTGTTACGCATCAACTTCCCATCCCTTATGACTGCGATACGTCAACTCGTCAGACTTACATGTATTATGGTTGGCATACCTAAGAAACGAAGGGGCTGAGATATGTTATTTTCAAAATTTCATATTCAGCCAAAACTGCCATTCACTTCGAAAATTTATTGATGAAAATTTGCTATTTACTCTAAAACACAATATATACTCTCGCGCATGTGTAGTATAAAAATGAAGAGTGGGGGTAAAGTGATTCCTAAAATATGACAAATTAAATACAAAAAAAAACATGACAAAATGTTGGTAAATTTTCCAGTTTTTTTAAAATAAGTTTTGAAAAAGCTATTATGAATGCCTTAATAAGATACTTAGAATTCTTTACACACAAAGAGTAAACATCGAAAGAATATAAGTTTTGATATTTTAAATGTTATTAGTACAATTTTTTTTTCTTCTTTTTTTTATCAAACACTTGTCACTTAGAAAATTATCTTTTGTATTTTCAGCGAATTCAATCCCAGGCCAAAGTGAACTGTTCAAGTGTCAATTTTCTTTAATTTTCCTTAATATTTCAACTTAAAATCACGAAGTCAATCCAAAGTCAAGGTCAACTGTTTATGGGTCAAATTTAAATATCTTTAATTTTCCTCAACATTTCATCTCAAAATCATAAAACCAATTCGAGGTCACGATCAACTGTTGACGAGTCAAATTTCTTCAATTTTGATAAACATTTCACCTTGAAATCATGAAGTCAATCCAGATTCAAGGTCAAGGTCAACTGTTCATGGGTCAAATTTAAATATCTTTAATTTTCCTCAACATTTCATCTCAAAATCATAAAACCAATTCGAGGTCACGATCAACTGTTGACGAGTCAAATTTCTTCAATTTTGATAAACATTTCAACTTGAAATCATGAAGTCAATCCAGATTCAAGGTCAAGATCAACTGTTCATGGGTCAAATTTAAATATCTTTAATTTTCCTCAACATTTCATCTCAAAATCATAAAACCAATTCGAGGTCACGATCAACTGTTGACGAGTCAAATTTCTTCAATTTTGATAAACATTTCAACTTGAAATCATGAAGTCAATCCAAATTCAAGGTCAAGGTCAACTGTTCATGGGTCAACTTTAAACATCTATAATTTTCTTCAACATTTAAACTTAAATCATAAAATCAGCCGGGGTCAAGGTCAACTAATTTTCCTTGATATTTCAAATTGAAACCTCAAAATCAATTCAGAATCAAGGTCAACTCTTGACGGGTCAACGGATGATGACATATCAACTCAAAATTTAAAAATCGATTTAAGGTCAAGGTCCGCTATTTTGACGAATCAATTTCAAACATTTCTAATTTTCTTGGACATTTTAACTTAAAATCATAAAATCAATCCTTCATAAACTAAGTCCACTAATGTCATTGTAGGTCATAAAGATCTGGCCACTGATGTCGGTCCAATGATGACGTCACACTGCTGACAGTCCACCAATAACATCTCTAATTTTCCTCAACATTTCAACTTAAGATCGGATCAATCCTTTATAAAATAAGTCCACTGATTTCACATTTCTAATTTTTCTCAACATTTCAACTTGAAACCATAAAATTAATCCTATATAAAATAAGTCCACTGATGTCATTTCAGGCAATAAAAGTCTGCCCACCGATGATGTCACGCCATTCACGGTTCACAAATATCATCTAATGATGACGGTCAATCGTTGATGACCAGAATGCGTTTTTCAAAATTTTTCGACGTTAAAATTTTAAAACGAACGAGAGAGCACTTGTAGGAGAGGTGCGATGGTGCTAAAAAGTCGACACTACCACAAGACACATCTAGGATCTATGCTAAATCTACACACCAAATTTCACATTTCAATCTCAATTTGTTACAAAGATGCGGGTGGGGGGGGGGGGGGTGGTGGGCGAGGAACGAACTCGAAAATTAACAAAAAGGGGGGGGGTGGTGGTGTGCGAGGAACGAACTCGAAAATTAACAAAAAACAAATCTTTTGGAGTTGAGAAAGAGTACAATGAGGCTGAAAAGTCGAAATTCCCAAAAGACACATCTAGGACCTATACTAGATGTACATAACAGGTTTCAATATCATGGCTCAATTTGGAGGGGAGTTATGCCAGGAGCAAATCCAAAAAATGAAGAAAGTCGATCAAAAAACTACATTTTTTGAGCTGCACCGTGGGGTTAATCTTGGATTAAAATTCAGTTTTATCTTAATTTGGAAGAGGGGATGCTGAGAGACTAAAATATCAATAATCGTTCCCTTTTAAGTCAATAGATAGATAATCCAATGTTGTATAATATACTCAAAAATCAGCCTTCCAGGTCAAAACAAAAAAAACTAAAAAAGTACACAATTTCAGTCATATTTTTTTATATTTATTTCATCATATTTTACAAACCACTTCATCCCCTCTCATGATTTTTATATCACCCATATTTGAGATTATACAAGTAGGTTTGGGTGAAAATGAAATTTTATAAATGGCATACCACAGCCCCTTCGATTTTTTGAGTATGCTAAACATTATACATGTAAGTCTTATGAGTTGACCCATCACCAATGCACGGATAGGGAGGTTAATGCGGAAACCTCGGTATAATGTGTGCTGCGAAGATATATTCACTTGTTTACAAAATCGCTTCGTTTTAATTGGCGTACTTAAGGCGTTAATTGGTCAAAGAAAACTTGATATAAACTTGGTAAACTGCATTCGTTACACACAATCAAACTTCCATCACTGTGAAACGTTCTGAGTATAAGTTTAACGTAGGTACCTCAACCTATTTGAAATCATTTCCCATGTACTACATATACATACGTACATTTATATGGTAAACGAAATCCATTCGAGTGTGTAGAGAGTATAGGTATACGACTACGTGTATATCTATCTAATGTATAATGCAGATTCGCAATACACGTATAACCTAAGCTGATAGGTATATTTATACACGTTTCGTATTACAAATGCGAAAATTCCACCAAATTGATACGATAGGTAAGGTAGTATAGGTATACTCTACAGACAGAGGGCAGAGTGCGTCAAACATAGTAGGCTATACATAGAACACGTTTAGCTCTATATACGAGAAGTATCTAGGTATCACTTCAATATACCTATCTTGTGGATTAGTAACACGAAATGGTAATCTTCATATCAAACATAGTCCGCTAATTTCAACCTTGTCAAATTTTAGTGTAGAAAATGCGACTTTTATTGTCACTGGTACACGACGACTAAGTACCTATATCTACAAGCGACCATTATCCACAAATGGAAATAATTTTTACTCGAGTAAAATTCAATACCTACATAATAATACCTATGGCAATAAATGTCTTTCTTGTTATTTAAACGATACCAATGAATATGATCCTTTACATTAAGCGGACCATTACTGAAAGTAAAGGCGTGTTTCGAAATGTGTTAAATTATACGTTACATACACGAAGAGACCGAATTTATTTTTCAGATATTCTTATACTTGCTGTTGGTAGATTTTCATTTCGAGAATACATATTTGAAAGCGGCAATTATTACAGGAAATTAATTAAAAATTTACATCGTTGTTTTTAAGTTAGTGTATCTACCTGCTGTGCCTGCTGTGGATGAGCAGGGTTAATGGCCTGATATTAGCGTTTTTTTTTCAAGCTGTTAAAATACATGACAGATACCTACAATAGAACTTATAAACATAGATTGATATAGTGGTAAAGGTTTGAAGATTCAATAGAAAAACCTAAGATAAAAATATTGATACATTTTTTCTACATGTAGGGTAACTAATGAAGAGTTGAATTCTCTCGAAATATACAAGGAAGAAAATCGAAAAACAAGTCATTTGCATATGCTTTTGGCTAACATTTCTCTCAGCAATCACGAGCTCAAAACAATTTTCACAAATGTCAATAATTGTCCTTCTGTTAGAAAATATTTGAAGATGTCATCATGTTTTGTCCGCATATTCGTAAATTTTTGAAAATTTTGTACGAAACAAATTCACATTATTTATTCTATTTGTAGACAGAACCTGGATTAGATCAAGTATAAAATAAATAATTAAGATATACTCTTACTAAATCTATATACTAAATTTAAATTTCCTAGCTCTGTTTGGAGGGGAGATATAAGGATTTTTCTTCTTTTTGACCTTGAAAATAAAACCGTTCCTCCCCTATCTCCGCACCAAAATGAGTTAGGAAGTTGAAATTTGATATGTACGTTTACTAAACACCCTGAAAGGGCTTTTTAAGGGTCTCGACTTTCAGCTCAATTAATCCCCCCCGCCCCACCCACAAATATGTGGTTTTTTGGTCGGTTTTAGCAATTTTTTGAGTTTGTTCCTCGCATAACTCCCCACAATTTGGCTAGGAACTTGAAATTAGGTATGCACATTCAATAGGGATCCCAGATGTGTCTTTCTCACTAAATATTTTTACAGTCCTTTTTGGAGGTCAAAAAAAGGGGAAACTCCTCATTTCTCCCCACCTGATTGACGTAGGAGGATGATTTTTGGATACCTTATACACCTTTAGGTGTTCTGTCGATTGGTTTGAAGACGAACAATTTTTCCCATTTTAGCTTCTTAACATCCCCTCCTCAAAATTTGGGTGTAGCTGAATTTTGACTCAGGGTAATTTTCATTAAAAAAATACCAAACTTGTCTTAAATCCAAATTCACTTCCTGGATTTGATAGATTTTGGTCGTTTTGGTGAGAAAAAAATTAATGGTATAAATTTCTCACAAGGACAAAAATGATTTGAATGGTTTTCCAAGACCCCAAAAGTGGATTTTGTTGATACTCCCCCTCTCCCCCCTTCCTGCCAATTCTAGGTCGATGGTCGGTGATATCTACCAAAAAAGTCTGGCTAAAAACATGATAAGAATCGACCAACAAGCATAAAAGTGAATGAAAATTTACCAAAATTCATGAAAAAGATGGGAAAAATATGGAACGAAGTAGTGAAAAAATGTTGAAAATAAAGTAAGAAAATAGCCAAAAATATGTAAAAGCACCTAAAATTTACTGAAAAATATTGTAAAAGATACAAAATTTACAAAAAGATAGGCTATGAAAAAAAATTGAAAGTTTGAGTCGTATATGATTTTACAACAATAAAAAAACGTTCTGTGTAATTATATGTGGTCAAATTCAATGAAATCTGCTGACATACGACGACTTCTCTCTAAAAAAAGCACGACTGACGGTAAAATATAATAATAAATGAAATTTTTTTCATTTCAAAAAATGAGATATAATCCCATTTGACCAGACCAACACTTACATCGAAATTAAACAGTTTTAATAACATAGAAATTTGGCTCCTCGTTGTAGCTTGTTTAGATTTTTTTTTTTAATTGTTGAAAAATAAAAATTTTGAGCAGCGATCGTTTGTTTGCATTTCGAAAAATCGATCTAAAAAAAAACTCAGTACATTTACAATAACGCAATTTCAGTTACACATTCAATACAATCGAGAGTGGATTTAAGACACGTCCTTGACGACTTTGAAAAGTACTTTACATCTGAAAAATAAACAGTGCGACTGAAAATTTTCCACGATAAAATTTGATACGAACGACACGGTATGGCCTTCATCTAACGAAATCTGCACGCAGAATTTCCCATTCATACACACCACACGCGTATCATTAATCGAATATAATCCAAGTATACTTATACAGGTAAGTACATATGCAAATTAGATATCGCAAATCATAATTGTAAATCACGTACGAACGTTGCATACAACGAAGAATAATACAACGTTGAAAATAAATTTAACGAAGAATGATCTCTTCGTAAAACGCACAGCAGTTGAAACTCTTGTTTTCAATAGACAACTTTGATTTTGTAGTTCGGCCTACATTTCGTCTCTTCTTTTTCTTGCATTAATTTGGAAACTTTTCTCATTAAATTATTTAAAAAATTCTACAGAACAAAAGATACGCTTTACAAAGCAGGTATTTTAATTATTCATGTTAATCGACTACTTTGTCTCGAATTAACTTTTTTCATCCTAGATAATGAGCTTTTCTTATAATTTCATAACAAATTGTTCATTTACCTGCGTTGACTCGGGCATGCTAACAACTTTTTCCTCCTCTCATTTTCTTCATTTAGTTTGGCACGAAAAATAAAGAGGAGAACCGCCGCAAAATTCGTATACTTATAAAATATCTCCGAGTATACGAAAATTGAACCGAATGTAATTTACAAGTAGATTGACGTTACAAGCAGACTTATGGTCATTTGACGTAGGCCTGCAACTAACGTAAGGCGACTGTGTATAATTTTTTCAATGTCTACAAATGTACATTAAACGTACGTCTTATGTATCTAACCTACATACAATACTTTGGTACGTGTATTTCACATTCATAACACTCGGTTCTTGTACGAGTACATGGTATACTTATAGGTGAAAATTTTCTATATCAAAATTTAATTAATAAAAGCCCTCATTACTTTAATGTGTTCAAAAGTTTCCAAACATTTACTAACCCGCATAAAACTTTAAAGCTCAATTATTGCGTAAAATGCCGAGTAGGCATATATAGCTACCTACGTTTGAAACTTCGATAGAAATCTTATTCTCGAGCCACCTTCACAGTTCGGGTTTTTCTTTTGATACAACTGAAGCTTTGTTTCCGCCAAGCTATTAAAAAGATAGGTAGAATTTGTAGGTCATGTTATCGAGAAAACTATCTACTTTTAATGAGAATACGAATGTATGTGTGACGTCAGCGAAAAATGATTCCCAAGTAAGAATGTGCAAATTGAATCAGTATGAATGACAAAGTACATACGAGTAATTTGTATCTAATTCGGGTGAAACACAAATACCTACGAAATAAAATTACTTGGACTATAATCTAATCTTTTTAATCTCACACGTGGCATTCAATATAAAAAAAAAATTACAATGCGATACTTTTTCAGCTTGATTATTGTAAATAATATTGGAGTTGAATGAATTATTCCATTTGTGGAATAGAAATCAGTAGTAGCGGTAGAAAGAGAATAAATTTTGCATTGAATACTTAAAACCTTGAGAAGTCCACATTAGAAAGGGTTGTTTTTGACTTTTTTTTTGAAAATCAAAATATAATAGGGTGCAATGTTTGTGGAGTGATGTCAAAAGGACGTGATAAAAATTTCAATCCGGCTTTAAATATAAAAAAATTTTACCAGGAGTACTTTTAATACGACTAGTTTTACCCAAAAAGATCATTTGAGGCGATTTTTGGATGTGAAATCCTTTTACAAGACCACATAAAATGGGCCAATGTTATTAAAAAAACTGGGAAAAAATTTAGAGAGCTGGGTACTCATAAAAAAAGGAAGATAATCAATATTATAATCCATCTAGCCAATTACAGGCGATTCTCCATCCCCTGCTCCTTTGTTCAGGGGTTCTCATTTGGTTGCTCTTTTGCTATATTGCCATATTTTTACTAATTTCACACTCCAATTGAAAATAAGATAGTTGTTAAAAAATTTCCTCAAATGAGCTAGTTGGGTTACTATATTGATAATCTTTCCATTTTATAAGTCTATAATTTTTTTAATTTTTCTCCCGATTTTTTTAACACATTTTATATGGTTCTATAAAGGTAGTTCACGTTCAAAAATCATCCCTAATGATGTTTTTTGGTAAAACTAGTCATATTAAAACTACTTCAAATAAAATTTTTTTCGAAAAATTTTTTTGAATTTTTTTTAAATTTTAACGAGTTTTACAGCCGGATTGAAATTTTTGCAAGGGATAGGGGTCTGAAATTTTTATCACGTTCTTTTAGGATTTCTCATAGATGTTAAATTTCAAGCCCCTACCTTCATTTGGTGCGGTGATATGCCTAGGCAAGAAAAACTCGGAAAAAAATTACATAAATTAAAGAATTTTTGTAAAATGCAGTATCTTTGTGTTGTTTCATTTTTACCTGTGTTTAGTCCGATTTTCCATGCCATATTTTCAATGACCTACGGCGGATAATTGGGGTTGTGGGGGGAGGAGAAGTTCATTAAAATCGGGTTTGGAGTCCTAAAAGACTATTACAACTATTTTTGGCCATATCAGAAATTAATTTTCATTTGGATTATTTTTTTTCCGAGACTAAAAAATTATTTGCTGATCTTGATGCAGACCAAAATCCATCAATGATACCTACTCTGAACTGAAGATAACCTTAGGTCAAAATTCAAATGTGGCCAAATTTGTGAGAGGGGGAACTAAGAGACTACAATAGCAAAAAATTGTTTCTTTTTAAGACAATAGATAGACAATCTAAAGTTGCATAACATTTGGTGTATAGATTTAGTAGGGATCATCTAGTTGAATCATTGTTCCTTTTGCGGGTTTCAACTTTTGTGCCTTATTGCACCCTCATAACACCGAAAAAAAGTTTTTTTTTTATTACCAAAAATTACTGCAGTAATCACCCGTAATTAGAACAGCAATCACCTGTAATTACAACAGTGGTAATTATCTGAAATTACAACTTTACTTTCCATGAATTTCAACAGTAATTACAAAAAAATCTTGACAGTGATTACCTGAAATGATGGTAAAAATTACCAAAAATGTCAGTCGTAATTACCAGAAATTACAGAAATAATCACCTGAAATTACAGTGGTAATTACCAGAAATCAGCGTTGTAATTACCAGAAATCACAACTGTAGATATCCAATTTCACAGTTATAAATACCTAAAAGTATAGCTGTAAATACCTAAAATTACTTGGGTACGCACCTAAAATTACTGCGGGAATTACCTGAAATTACTGGAGTAATTACCTAGAATCACTGTGGTAATTACCTGAAATTACTCGGATAATTACCTGGAGTTACTGGTTTTTTAAATCAATTTTTCATATTTTTCGAATTTGTTCCTCGTATACCCCCGCCCTCCTCCCATGCTCTAGGAAGTTGTAATGGTATAGATTTAGTAGGTATTCTAGATGTGCTTTTTGGTGGTATTGACTTTTCAGCTCAATTGAAATTCCTTTACCATTTACCATTGATTGGGAGGACACGGGTGCTTTTTTTCAATTCATATGATCACAATACTTCACGAAAACCAGGCGAAAAAGAATACAGCGCCACAGTTCATGAAGTGGGAACACTCTCCCTTCAACTTTATAGAATAAAATTTTATACCCTTAATCATAATCTCAAACAATCCTTATATTCAAATGGAGCCACCTCCATTCATTTTGAAAAGCTGGTGGACTTATTCTCCATCAAACTTCCGCAGCATCCATCTATTTTACAACATTTTCAAAAATTTTTCATCAGTAGCTTGATTTTCTATGCCATATTTCCAATGAAGACCAAGCCATTATGGTCTACCGACCTAGGTCAGATGAAGAGTGGGGTACATTAACGAAATCCGCTTTGATATCCTGGAAGGCTATTAAGACCATTTTTAGCGATCTCAATACCAACCAAAATCGCCTCAATTTGGTAAATTGCTTCAACGTGGCAGAAGATCTGGTATACATGAATGAGAATGACCTTGAGTTACAATTCAGTCATGTGCAAATATGGGAAAAGGGTTGCTGAAAGAAAAAAATTGTAAAAATTTTTCTTTTTCAAACCAATCGATAGAGAATCCAAAGTTGTACAACGTATCCAAAAATCAGCTTCCAAGGTCAACTAGGAGAGGAAAGATGAGGGGTTTTCCTCTTTTAGACTTTAAAATTATACTGTTCCTCCCCTGTTTCCCCTCCGAACTGAGCCAGGAAGTTCGCTATTTAGACTCAATTAGAGCCATAGGTGTGTTTTTTTGGAAGTTTAGACTTTTCTGCCCTGTTGCACGTCTTACACACCCAAAAAATTGGTGTTTAAAATGGATTTTCTTATTTTTTGAGTTTGTTTCTCGCATAACTCCCCTCCAAATTGAGCTAAGAAGTTAAAATTTAGTATGTACATTCAGTATAAACCTTGAATATGCCTTTTCAGGGTTTTAACTCTCCAGGCTCATCCCACCTTCTTACAGCTCCAAAAACATAATTTTTTGGTCTTTTTTTCTTATTTTTTGTGTTTGTAATGCTCATAACTCCCCACTAAATCGATCTACGAAGTAAATAATGAATTGATTGGCTTCGTTTTGGAAGAATTGTACTGAGATAGGGGTGGGAAGGGGGGGGGGTTAAAAGACACCTGAGTTCAGTTTTCTAAAAATTCATGCGCAAACTCGCTCAAATGAAAATTTTTTTCAACTTTATTAATACAACCAACTGCTTGTAAACTTTTAATTTTCATCTTGTAAAAAGCGAGTCTTATTTTTAGTGGATTTTTTCATGCAGTTATACCAGACACGTGTTTTTGTTTTACAGGGCAATATCCTTCTATAACGTGGTAATCTTGCCACAGAGATAAAACTGTGCCCAGAAATTCCCAACTAATAAACTCAAACAACGTATAACTTTAATAAAACTGTAGAATGAGTTGGTTTCAAATTATATTCATTGGTTGAAGGGGAGGAGTTATATACCCTTCACTATTTACGTTGCATTGCGTCGTACACATGGAACACGATGTAATTCATCATTAAGACCCTTACGAGTGTAAAAAGAATGGGAAAAAAAAAGAGGTAGCACCAACGTTGACAACAAAAATATACGCGAATTGAAGAAGACAACCGTAAGGTGTTTGTTACGAGAGTAGTGTTAACAACTTCGAAAGAAGGTATAGATATGTACTCGTACATCAACGCACACAATCAACAAAACGTAACAACTTCTAGAGCAGAATTAACGAAAGTAGTGTCATTCTTACGTTGAAGTTGAATCCTTATTAGACGCGATGCGATGGCAAGACGACTGGCATCGGCAACGTATACTGATCCAAATTTAAGCCTTAGACTTTTTTCCTCGCCGTCTGAATTGTCGCTTTGTTAGCAGCGAGAGACTAGGTACTAGGTACACAAGAAAGAAGCTAAAGTCATTACACGAAACGTGATAGTGTGCACTGTGCAGCTGAGTATAGTAATTCGAAATTAAATTAATTAGAGCGGAAGTTAGTGTCTGGGCTGAAAGGGATGTTGAACTATAATTCAACATTGTTGCTGCGCTGTGTATGGTACATGGAAAATATACAACAAGCTGGCCTGCAACTTCAATATACATGTATATGTATCTAATGTGTATAGAGTTTTTGCAATACCACCATTTATAAAGCACTGCCTGCTTGTAGCCACACCATACAAAGAAAGTGTCAGATTTTGCAAACATTTAACCACGATTATACGAGTACGTGTCTGCGTAACGCCTCCCCCGGCCTTCTGCTGATAACCTATTTGAAAACTTTTCACTTATTTTAACAACGACTATTGTGATAATTAACCGCACTCCGAAGCGATGCGATTTTCTTCAATGAAAATTATGTACGTAGATAATAAATAGGTACCCGTCGCACTTCCAGACTCGTACATTTTAAGCTTATTTTTTATTCGTAAAATATCAACATGAAATTTTTTTCGTATTTTTTAGCCTGATTTTCGTGAAATTTTGTATGTGAACTGTTCCGTTCATGGAGTAAGTGAAGAAAAACTGCTTCCTGCGATGATTTTTCTTAATTAGTAGTAGGGGTAGAGGTACATAAAAACTGAAGTGAACAGTTGATTCACCAAAAGACACATCTAGGATCCTAATTAAATTTATATACCAACTTTGAAGGGAAAGTACACGTGGAATAAATTAAAAAAATTATTAAACCCACTCTAAAAACCACATTTTTGGGCCTGCAAGGGATACAATAAGGCAGAAAAGTCGAAACTTCCAAATGACACATCTATGGCCCTTATCAAGTCTACATACCAAATTTCAACTTCCTAGCTGTGGGGTAAATTAGAAATATTCGGCCAGGATGCTTATATGTATTCGTTGCTTGATGGTCAAATGTAAACAGACAGTTCAAAATAAACTCTTTGTACAGTATAGACCCAATATTACCTCATTTCTTTAAGAAGATAGGAGAAAACAGCCATCAAAAAGGGGAAAAACTCAGTATCTACCCACCTAATTAGACTAATTTTTGGATATGGTATACAACTTTGGATTCTCTATCGTTTGGCTCAAAAAGGAATCATTTTTATGATTTTTGCATCTCGCAAGGGAAGTTCCCCAAGTGTTGCACACGAAATGAAATTTTTTTTACAGCTGTGTAAAGCATTTAATTATCCCTACAACCAAAATTCCAGCCGCTAAGATCTATTAGGGGGTA
>FIZR01029240.1:0-33021 GCA_900060175.1 Ferrisia virgata
GTTAGAAATATGTCATTTATACGTCATTAATGCGCCAACGAAAATGTCAAACTTATAAAACATCTGTGCCATGATAAATGTCAGCTGAAACTCAAAAATTCGCCAGAAGTGTACCACTTTTGTATCATAGAATATTGATGGCGTTTCTCTGATTTAAAATTGACACAAGTAGGCGGAGCAATCATTATTCCGAAAACGACCCGTCACATGACACCAAACTGACGACATCTGCACGACGAGACCTATTGGAAAATTTGATAATTTCGCTTCAATTGGAGTCCCCTTTTTGGTCACATTTTTAGCGACCTTGCGATCATTCAGTAGGAGGAACTATGAACTGAAATCGCAGTGCATTAAAAATAGACATTGTGCTTACATTATCTTTTAAAATTTCCCGACGCCAAGTATAGTTGGGTAAAACACGTACTAAAAGAGGAAGGAAAATACGCGATGAAAACATTTTTTTTTTTTTTTTCAAACAGTACAACTTTTCACACGTTTTCGATGAATAATGAATGCTTCGTTTGTTCGTTCATTTATTGAAAACATTGTCGGAGATTACGTACGAAAAAATATTATCCGTATCAATTCGCTTTAAAACCAACTCCATGCGTTAAACTAATTACCATTATTATTATAATGATTATTTTTACTATTATTATTAGTATTAAATTGTAACCTAATTTCTGTGTTATCGCGAGTACGCGTTCGAGATAGGAAAAATAAATTGAGGTCCGGAAATGATGCGATATTATAGTATACCTAGCTCAAGTACTCATTACTTGTGGTATCCATCAAGTTGTGTGTGATTGCAACTGCAACTAGTTGCCTACTCTTCTCCTCGCAGCTTTTAAATTTTTTTTTCCCCTCTCAAATTATAGTTCATAAATACGGCTAATTAATGTATTTTTATGTATTTATGTTTGTAGTGGAAAAGCGAGAAAGGGCGATGGTAACGATTTAACGCCAAATCCCAAAAAATTATACGCCATCGGTAAAGAATTGGACAAATTAAATCGCGTAATTAACGATATGACGCCGGTCAGTGAACTGCCGTTTAACGTCAGACCTCACACGCGTAAAGAAAAGAACAAATTGGCTTCCAGGTATCAAATTTCGTTCGTTAATACGCTATCGTGTACTTTTTTTCTTTCGCCTCCCATCCGTTTTTCCTATCGTCAACACTGCCGCTAGTTATTGGCAGTCGTTTCCTATGTGCTATTTGTGTGTATATTTTTGCGTTTCGCCGGAATAGTACGGTATTATTTAAATCATACGTGTAAAGTATACTCGTCTACGTAAGAGGATTGTATGTGCGATACGATGTATTAAAAGTTTTTTTTTCCTTTTTCATTTTAGAGCTTGCCGTCTCAAGAAAAAAGCTCAGCACGAAGCTAACAAAATCAAATTAGTCGGACTGGAGCACGAACACAGTAATATACCTTTTTTTTTTTTTTTTTTTTTTTAAATAGACATTTAACCTATTTAATTGAGACGACCTTGTTGAATTTGAAAAGACTCTTTTATAAGAGATTATTCTTTTTTATCGTATCTTACGTTATAGTTTGACGATTTTAAACCGCTTCGTTGCGAATTTTTCAAATATTAATTGAATTTTGTTACAGAACGTTTGATAACATGTATTAACCATCTTAAACAAGTTGTCGCTTCCAAAATTGTACCAAATTCTGCCGCCGAATGCGCCGAATCAGCTAAAAATATCGATAAAATGGTTAAACACGCCACAAGTAAGTAATCAATTCAGCCTGCTTTTATCGTTAATCACTCTAATTGACTGAGGAAGCTGAAACTTAATATTTAGATTAAGAAAATGCCTATAGAGTATCACTTTGATGTCGTCCGAGTGCACATTTCATCCCTTATATTTATCACTATTTTGTGCGCAATTTAATCCCAAGTACCAAGATGATAATTTTACGTATTTTGTTTCATCCGTAGAAGTTAAAGTAGCCGGTCAAACGACGGAATTTGTGAACAAAATATTGGAAAAAGTAAAATCCGGTGTGCCGAATGGTGGTTTGGAGGAGTACTCGATTAGCGGCGGTAGCTACCATTAAAACTTAACCGAAATTACTTCGAGTGCCATTCACAAAAAATACGAGAGGCTTGTTTTTTTTTTCTTTTTGTTATGTTTTATTTCAATTTTTACCCTTAAAATTTATATTTTTGTTCAAAGAAAAAAAAAAGAAAAATTAACCAGTTGATTGCGAAGTCGAACCCTTTTTGCGAGTACTTTTTTTTTTATTTCTTACATTTTTCTCTGTTTTTAATTATTATTATTGTTATTATTATTTTCATTATTATTTTTTTATCTTAAAAAAGCAATAATTAACGTTTTACGTTATGATGTCTTTTTTTTTTTTTTTTTTTTGTAAATTTTTATGTGGTTGGTTTATAGTGTACTAAGTGTACTACGCTTGCGGTTTATGTTTTTTATATTGTCGATGTAAGTTTTTTTTTTTTTTTTTTTTTTTTTTTAATGTATTATCAATTTCAAGTTACAGTATATTTTTGCAGCAAAATAAAAAAGAGAATTCGATTACCCAGATGTAGATTTAGTAACTTACGCAAATCGTTCATTTTTGTACTTTTAATTTTTTTTTTCTCGGAGTTTGCGGGTTTAAATTTACAATTTCACCATTGACTGGAGGTATTTTTCAATTTCGGTTGAAGTATAAACGAGAAAGCATTTGATAAATTAAAGTGATGCTATAAGTACAAAATTTTCTAATCAAGTTTACAGGTCCATGTAAAATTTACTGAGATGCATTTTCTTTTATATCAAAATAATTATAATATAATGTCTTTTTTTCTACGTATTATGTATATTGTATTTTTTAGGTGTTGTAGCGTTTAAATTTTTACTTTTTTTTTTTTTTTGTCGTCAAGAACTGATGTTATGTACCTGTTTTTAAAAGTTTAGAGTCAATTTACAACATTTTGTTACCGATTTGTTTTATTTTACTTTGTTTTTCGTTTTAATTTCTTCATTCTGTCTGTTGGTTTTACCTTCCCTATTTTTTTTTTTTTTTTTTTTTTTTTTTTTTTTTTTTTATCAAAGGTCTGGCACCGTAACGGGAGAAAATTTTCATCTTACCCCTGGCCCATGTTTTGCCTTCCCTCTCCTGTATAAACTTCGTCGTTTACGTCTGTTTTTTTTTTTTTTTTTTTTTCATATAAATTTCTGTACATATGAAAGCAGATTATTTATACTTATATAGATATAATAAATGTACGGCGAGTATGTAGTTACCAAATGTGCTTTGTGATAATTTTCTTTTATACTGTAGACTTCGTCGCAGATGTCGATGTTGGGCGAGATTTGGGTTCAATATTGAAATTTTTTTCGTTCGCAGTTCGCTTATTTATGTGTAACTCTTTTAACGGTGGTAGAATCATATTTATGTAAATTTTAAGTTTACCATTTCGCCAACAAACCTATTGTATAAAGTATATTTGTAGGTATCTTATTGAACCTTTTTTTTTTTTTTTTTTCTTTCTTAAAAAAAGTTCTTCCATATTTCTCTTGTGCAATTTTCTACTTTTATCTCTTTTTTATATAGAACGGAGAGGGAAGTTGCAATTTGTAATTGCCTAAAATTGAAATTTTCTCGTACATTGGTTGCATTTATGGTTTATATTTTCGATAGTTTGTTGTTTTTACGATGACGGCGAAGGTTGCTAAAAATATTCGCTTTTTGCGAGTTTCGAATATTTTAAAAATAGGTTTCGAAGGTTGGTGATTTAAAAGAAAAAAAAAAAAAAAACAAAAATATTATTTTACGATGGTATTAAAATGAGCAAAAAAAAAAAATAAATCAACGTATTTTTAATTAAGTTTATAGGCGTACGTGTCGTATCAATGTAATAACTATATGTATTGTGTGGTCAGTCGTATGAAGAGTTGTTGGTGTGGTGCTCTCAGAACCAGGCTAGAAAGAACGTCTGTCTGCGATGGTGAAATATCCTACATTGATGTTCGATGTTGTGAAAATTTAGGTTATTTATTTATTTTTTTTTTCAAGTGAAAAAAAAAGAGGTATTTGTATGCGTGTGTAACGACTTAGCTTTGTGAAACATTTCCTGGTCTCGAATTGATCTCTTTTTAACCGTAGGGCGTTTTTATTCTTTATTTAGTTTCGAATTATGTCATCCGGATTGTAAGACTTTAATTAGATTTGTATTCGAGTTGAATTATTAAAGAAAATGTAACATCGATCGTAGAATTTTTCAGGAACCTTGTAAGGAGCTTTCACTCGCTTTCGTTACATTAGTCGCCCGAATTCTTGATCATTGCTAAAATTTCAAATACGTCATCAATGTCAACTTTTACTTGAGACGAACTTTGACCCATACGATAGTTGGGCAAAATTTACCCAGCTTGTTATTTCTCGTCGGTTTTTTTCATCTTTCGCCAATGAACTGTAGAAAAAAAAATGTTTTTTGAACGATGGCTTACTGGGTCCAAAATTATTTTTCATATTCGTATTTTTTTTTTTTTTTTTTTAATTTTTTTCGCCCAATAAAATCCAACTAATTGTTAACTCTTTAGTTTTCTCTCTGCAATGTTTCCGATTTTTACCTTTCAGTCCTACAGCATTAATTATAGATACCCTTTTTCTTACTACTTATTTTTACTATTGACTTTACGCTTAGGTTATACCCATATAATTTTTTTTTTTTTGCAAAAATATACCTATCTATATAATTAATGTAAGGAAAAGTTTGCGATTTGATTTACTATCCGGAGACTGGAGTAATTATTTGTCGCGGTTGTCTTGGTGTTTTTTTTTTTTTTTTTTTTTTTTTTTTTTTTTTTTTAAAATTTTCTACATTTTTTTTTTTTTTTTTTTTTTTTTTTTTTTAATTCATAATTGCATGCATATTTTGTATTGTTTTTTTTTGTCGTCTCGTCGATCGTGTATATTTGTGTGATAAGCGTAAGTTTTTGTACATTTACTGTTTTATATTTAGTTCAGTGAGTGGTGATATTTGAATAGAGCAGAAGAAGGATCGAGGAATTGTGTAACATAATCATTTCAATTTCACACGTTGGTGAAGTTAATCGAAGAATGTATACGGATTAGTTCCTTTCGTTTGTGACGATTTGAGATTTGTTTACAGTACCAACATATCTTTGTAACGTGCGTTTTTGTTTTTGTTTTTTTTTTTAAAATTTGTGTTCAGCTTTATTATTGAAGTTTAAGCGAGTGTGTTTGTATGCCGCAAAAATGAATGTACGATAGAGACGTTATTATATCTTCAGGTACTAGTCATTTATCTGCAACAGGTTCGAATAGAAGATCAAACAGTTCATTATTTTTATTTTCAAATCGATAAAACAGAATAAAATGAAAAAGGAATCGAGTGTATCGAAGTTAGAATGAGATTCGAGTAAAATTACAGTCTTTGTCGAAAGTAGTACAGAAAATTCTCATCACACGTCGCCATTTTGCTTATTTTTTTCGAGTATAAGTTTATGAAATAATGAATTCATCGTCGAGTTCCGTTAGCGGGAGTTATAATTACAATGAAAAAAGGTGTATGTGCGCTTTCTGAACGTATAGGTTTAGGTATTTTTAATGTTTAATTTAGATTTAGATTTTTTTTTTTTAAAACATAAATCTTAATTTAGATAGTCTTAAAATAACGTGTATTATTTTTTATAAGTGTCATCGACAGAAAATTTAATTTTTTTTTTCTTTTCTTAGATTGCTTATAAGGTACGTACGTGAAAAACCTACCCATCCCATATGTACATCGTACTCGCCAGTTTTATATATGTATTTTAAATGCGATATGGGAAATATTTTAATTTACACGATTGTAATCCATAGGATTTAGCTTATACAATGGTTGTTCTGCCTCTTCATCGTAGTTTTCCCTTTTTAAGGAATAAATTGTGTTCAGGTTTACAGTTTACTTATTCTAAGTACCTTTTAAGTGCGTGAAATAGCCACGTTCATGTTCGTAATTATTTTTCTTGTTAGGCTGCAAAATAAGTAAGTGTCTAGTTCATCTTACGAAGGCGACCAAAAACAACAAACAGTTCTTAACGATTTCATTACGTTCGGCTTTATACATTTTATATATTATAAATATTATTACGCATATAACGCTTTTCCAAACTTTTAATACTAATCGCTTTCGATTATAATTTTTTTTAAATTAATTTTTATTTTTGTATTCAGTTTTGTTTGTTTGTTTGTTTGTTTGTTTTTTTTTCTTTTATTCTAAGAAGCTTATTTGTGATATTTTAAATTTATTTGCTCACGTATTTAAAAAAAAAAAAAAAATTAAATATTTGAAAAATTCTATATTATATACTTTGAATATTTCTATTGTGTAGGCATACAGATTTTTTTCTTTTTTTTGGATTACCTTTTAACACGTACATATTTCTATAATAATGTTTCAATACCTACTTTTAACGTAATATCTATTCCATAAGTATGCTGTATGTTTGAATTGTTTCTCATTTATTTGAGTTTTCACTTTATAAGCTCCGTTTTAATTTTCTTTTTTTCTTTTTTCTTTCGTTTGTTAAGTTACCAGAAAGATGATTTGAGCAGTTTTTTGGTGATATTTTTTTGTTCTGTGTAAGGTATAATGATACGCGAGGAAAGTTTGTAAAGTTTTATTTTTGTACGTTATTTGTGAAGTTCGTTAATTGTCAGTAAAAATTTTATTTCAATTTTTGCGAATGTTTATTTCCTTTATTTTATTTTTCATTTATTCAATCGTTTATCAAATTACGATATCAACTTCGCTATCAATCCGGAGCCTGTTGGGACCGAGTTCAAGCGATTTTGGTCAGTATAGAACCTAAAATCGTGTATAGTATGGTCAACAGAAGAATGGCTCTGAGGTAAATGTGCGAAAGTGACGTAACAAAAATTAACCGATTACGTCGCTCGAACTGAAGGTACCGCCAAATGATAAATGGCACGGCAGCAATTTTGTTTTGTTTATTGTATTCTAATTAAAAATTTTTCGCCGAAATTTTCAATTCGTCAGAAATGAATATAGATTGTGATTTTTATCATTTTTATGGATTTCAAATTTCAATTTTTTATGAATAATGAATTAAGAATTTCGCTCGATTGTTATTTTGATATTCTTTGAAATTTTGAATCTTGAATTTTTACTTTCAACTTCTTTTTATTTTCGACATTCTAATAATTTGTTTATCTTTATCCAAGTTTTTCTCACTATTGAGTCTTGAAGTTGAGCTGAGAACCTTTTAGCTTTCACGTTTATCTAAGCATCTCGTTTCCATTCAAGCCTGTTTTAGTTTTCATGGAGCACAACATCACGGACCCTGTTGGCTATCACCCTGTCTTTGTTACCCTTTGCTATCTGTATTTGTTGCCCATCTTCTCTTATTCTCCTTCAAAAATAAAGAATTAAAATAATGTATCGATCATTGATGATAATCTTCTCCTCTCCAGCTTTTCTATTGAATAAATAAGTCGCAGTTTTCTAAGTGAAATTTAAGGAACTGTCCCTGTCGCCTGTGTCAGCTGTCATTACTATTACCAATTACTTGTCGTCGAGGCATTTTTTATGATTGTAGTTTGATTTAGCTGATCTGAAAAGCCTACTTCAATATGTTTTATTTTTATACTACAATGTCTTCATTCTTCAAGATCAAAATTCTGCTCATCTATTTTATAAAGAAATTTATCGAAATCAAAATCCATTTGTAAGAGGTAGGAGGTCCCTATTTTCAAAGTTGAAATTGAAATTTTTAATACCATTTTGAATTTTTGAGCTTGCTTAATTTTGTTGTTGATTATTGCAATATTTTAGTGATATAAAATGGAAACTATTTGTTTTTCAAAAATGTTTTAACGTTTCTATCGAAATCTCTTGACCTTATGGTGTTCCAAAATTGAATTTTTGAAGTTTTTTTTTAATGTTAAGGTTTTTCGTTGAAATGAAAACCATTCCGCACCACCTGAGAACATTATGAACTGGGTAGCATGGTATTAGTATTTTGAACTGGGCAGTATGGTACTGGTACTCGGTATTGAAAATCTGGATGGGTTGGCTTGGTACTGGTACTTAGTATTGTGAATTTGAACGAGGTAGTATGGTGCTGGTATTGGGATTTCCCCAAAAATCCCAAAATTTTGCGGGATTTGGTACAAGGAATGGGATTGGTACTCAGCCATCGTTGATTACGCTTCAGTTCGTGTTCAGTTGTATCAAGGTTTGAGACCGAAACGATTATTTCATTCTGTTCCGCTCCCAAATTTCAAAAAAGCATTGATGTATCTATACTAATCTTTCTTCTGTTTTGTTGGAAATAATTAGATTTGCTCTCTCAGACCTGATTCCTCTTAACTATTTTAAGAATTTCGTTCTGTTCTGTTCTTATCTTTACAGTTAATTCAAATTTTCAATGATACAGTGGTTGATTAAATCCTAATTCACCGCTTATAGTCACTCAAAGCAATCAGTTCAATTTCGAACAAAATGATGCCTTTGAATTGAGAATCCAACGTTGAATTTTCCGAACTTTTTTTGAGTTTTTCCCAAATGATTTGTTCCCATTCGTTCTCCATGTTTTTGTTTCGTTCCCAAAGTTTATTGTTCCTTCTCAAGTGAAGAGCGTTTCGTTCCCATCCGTTCTCTCTTTTTAAAATCATTTTGTTCTGTTCTTTGTGTTCCACTGTCAGCGGGAAAGGAGGAGGGGGTAGGAATGAAAAATAAAGATATACATCTGACACGCCGGAACACTGTTCGTGAATAAAACACAAAATACATGTAATAAAATATCTATCATGTTTCTAGTAAAGAAAATTTCCGCAATAACAATATTTCATTTCAAAAAATCAACAACTCGATAAAATTTTGAAAAATAAAAACGAAAAACCAACTAAAACAAAACAAAACAAAACAAAACAAAAGTAAAATTATGAAAATATACAATGTACAAACGTGACTAATTCTACATGATCAACATGACTAGTTCAACGTAAGCCAAAATAATAATAAAAATAACGAATGAGGTCTTTTACGAAACAAACTTTAAAAAAAGATCAAATCATCTTGTCAAAAGCTAGATAGGTAAATTTTTTTATGTTGTACGCATCGTTATAATAAATATATATATTACTTACGCGAGATATAAAAAAACAAATTCTTTTCAAAAGAAACAAAAAAGGTAAAAAATTACATATAATAAGATACAAGCGCGTGATGAACGAAATGAATACGTTGGTTGTAAAAAACAAAACATGTAAATGAAAATACGTGTAAATAAATTGCGACGAATTAATTGAATTGTTTGTTAATCTTTGGCTTCATAATATAAGTAGAGTAGGAAACTCGTCAGTTTTCTAAAGACATGCCACGAATCCAAGTGCTCAGGTCGCTAGTTCCTTCGCAATCCAAAACGATCTCCGATTATCGATCAGCTTCTAAAATTTGTTGAGCGGCAGTTCGGCCAGAAAGATAAGCTCCATGAACGGTCGAGTAAAAATTTAAATGCGTATGTTCGCCGGCAAATAATAATATAGGCTGTAAGTGAAACAATGATAAATTGATAGTAAACGATATTTATGTATTCGTACGAATCGATAGGGTATTTACTTCGTTAGCGTTGGATTTCGAGAAGAGTGGTTGAGCAACGCATTCGATATCAGACTGACTAGCTCCTACAGCGATGGCTGTATACGAACCGCGTATATTCTTATCCGAATGCCAGCGCGTGCTGAAGGCAGATAAAAATTAATATACATTTACATGACAATGTAGGCGAATTATTCGACAGTTAAATATTTTACCAATGAACAAATTTCGGTTTCGGTACAAAAGGATCGTTGAGGAATTTTCTTAAAATTTTAGTACAGGTGTCGGCGATAACTTCATCGGGCAATGTTTCCATGTACAAAGCTTCTCTACCCGATACCCAACCAAGTAGCAGCGTTTCAGATACCTTGGAAAATGAGTATATTTTCTTATACCACGAGCTACTTAAATCAACTGTGGGCAAAATCGCAACTTTCAATAATTTCACAAGTATCAAAGTAAATAAGTGTTATTTTTTGTTCGGTTACATTTACTCACCATTTTCAGTCTTGGATTTATCACAGTCATCATTTTCCCACAGTAGGAGAACTTCCGAAACATCTACGTTTAAAAATGGCCGATCATAGCCGAGAAAAATTTTATCGACGGTCCCGAACAGCAACCGATCAATAGATTCTAGTTTATATTCTGGTAACGAGGGTATAAACATTTTAGAAACGTTTTCTTTGAGTACGCCCAACGGTAAGCTACAAATTGCACTTCGAGCGCGAAACTTCCTTCCATTTTCACATACGATTTCCACGCCACTTTCGCAACTTGTACCCACGTCCAATGACGAATTTGGTGGCACGGAGAGCATTTTATGGATAGATTTTTTCTTGTCTTCCGATATATCTATCACCGTTTTACCTGAGTCGTCAGATTCGTTGCCGGATTCGTTGATACTAGCGCTTTCTGATTTATCGAAATGGTCAACTCCGAACCACCTGACTTCGGTAACTCGAGTATTCAGTAAAATGTTATCTTTGGGGATACCTAGATAGATTACGTGAAAGTGAAATACTTCGAGTCAGTGCTATAGGATTAAACATATTTTTCTTTTCGCAAAATAATTCTTACCATGGGAAATGGGTTCCAAAATACTACTGTAGCCGGAAGGTAATACGATATTACCACCTTGTAGTTCGGTGTAACTTCCCAATTCTAACAAGTCGATATCGTTCATCGAATCACAACCACTGATGCACGTCTCTCTTTTGAGCAAACATTGGAACAGCAACCGCCTTAGACGTTTTTGACTTGCGTCTGAGATTCGATTCAGGTATAATTCGATTTCTAAATTAATATGCTCGCCGACGCTTTGTATTCCATCGGGGGGTAAATATTGGCATAAAAAATATTCTTCGCAACGGTGCAAAAAACACATATACGCACCGTATATTTCCTACATAAACAAACGGCGCACACGGATTTGTATGAATTAATTTACTAATTTAAATTCTCGTTCGAAATATTTCAAGAAAACCCACTTGCAACATGGTAAAAGGAACTTGTTTGCCATCTTCGGTAGCTGCGACTACTTTGTGAGGTTTGGCTATATTTACGATATCGATGAGGCCATGAGCCATTGCAATTTCATACATTGGATTTCCCAACACTCCGTGTATCCAATTAGCTCCAATTTCAAACTTCATGCCATCTTCGAAAATTATTACGAAATATCATTAGAAAAATTTCAAAAAGCATATACATATCTACTTAGGGATACTAATAAACCACAAATTACTTTTCTCAACAGCGCAGATTCTTCCACCGATTGTATCTTTAGCTTCGAGAATAATAAAATCCATCATATTATTCTTTACAAAATGTTTGGCTGCTGAAAGACCTGCTATACCAGCGCCTAATATTATCGTTCTGAATTTTTTATCACTCGTTTCTGCATCGATCGTTGCCATTCCTGCACGATAAGTGGCCGTCTAGCATACCAAATTAACTACTGGATATTCATTTGGAATGTGTTTTGGATCGACTGCAAAACATCATCGAATATTTCATACATTAATAATAATTAACAAATTTCAAATCTTGATGCAAAAATGCTTCGGGAATGAGCAATCATTATTCAAATTCTTCCTTCAAGTCATACTCCGTTAAGATCCATGAATATCGCTGCCATGCCGATCAATGGAGTAAAAAAAGTACTGATAATGATTTCCATTTGACAATATTTTCAAGAAAAGGGAGTGTTACAATTTCAAACATAGCTTTTACCAACGATTACCAATACAGGACAGTGTCAAATTGTGGAGTCTTATTGTCAACATCTAATGAATTAATTTCGAATACATCAAAGCGGATTTAATCGTTTGAAGAAATATTTCTCAAAGCTATGGGGTGGTCTCTACTGTACCTACCAAGGTACAGATCTTATTAATCGGCTATTGTTGAGGGATGAGGCGAGCATCTAGTTTACTAAAACGAAGGAAAGCAATTTATGCTGAAAACAGCATATCTCGGCTATATTGCCGCCAACATGATATCAATATAAGCGGTCAAGAATTCATGGAAAAAACTTTTACCTATAATTATTTCAGAACAAAGCTGACGGTATATAGAAACTGGTCCAATTCTATCAGCGTAAAACACTCACTTATTTGTTTCAATCCCAAATCACTTTAAATACATAGTTACTGCGATCAATGTCTAAAACAATACTGTACCAATTGAATTTTCCTCACGACTGATTCGAGTGAGAAACCCCTAAAAAATCGAGCTGATGTCAAAATTTTTTAATTTGCAAACGATTTTCTAATCTTTCCAATTTTTTTCAAGTGTACAGGATTTTCAACATTGAGCAATTTCCTTATTTTCTTAACGCATTCAACACTGTAATTCATAAACAATTGAGAGTTTCGGTTACAGTTACAGTTTTATGATCTTTGGTAAATCGAACTTTTCCTTCAGATTAAGCTTTAAAATAAACTTTGAACTTTTAGAAGATGATTTTGGTGAAGTCTATTGTTTATTTCTCGATCTCTGGTCTGCTCTTTTGCTTTGAGGATTCTAGTCGTGTTTTTCATCTTTCATCAGAATAAGCGCCATCTTTTGTTTTTTTTTTCTCAGTTGCTCATAATAACGTTATTTTTATAATTTTTTTCCGTTACACAGATCAACACTGATCAAAAAGTGATGTACTTTTTATCATCATTATCAGCATCAGTCAGCACAAGTTGGAATGAGATTGAAAAACGCGAAATTTTACAAAACTACATTCATTTAATTATTTAATTAACATAATTTATTTGTTCGTTATTTCCTGCAGATTTTATTTACAATCATCGATTTCGAGTATTTACTTCTGAGTTCGTGTATTATAGTATCGTTACGATTTTACAGTTCGACTTTGTCTTTCATCACATTACTTCATTCCGGCGTATCAGTATGTATTCGTTTATGTGCAGACATACTATTGCAAAGAACAGACCAGACGTATTGATAAAATGTAAGTATTTGTTAGATCACATCTATTTTGAATATTGTGAAATGTAGACATTCGAATGGATTGGTTGACGCAACGCTTTCGAGTGGTCTGTATTTTTAACATCCTGTAATTATCTTTGCGACGGTTTCATTCTGGTGGTACAATCCACCTCGGTTTTAAAAAATTGAAAGTATCTAATGTTTGTAAATGTATGTTGAATTTGATGGATTTGCGATGTTTCAGGCACATTTCGTCATGGTCGATCATATACAAATATCGCGAATCATCCAAGAAGGAACAAACAATCATCTGGCCCGGTTTCGCCAGCTGTGCAGTCTAAAATATATCTAAATTCCGCGATATGCACGTCAAGACGTACTTTAACTTCGTATTGTGATATTTTCTCTCAAAAGCACATTTCCACTTCGGATCGTTCATTTTACCCGATTTATGCTCATAATTTTGTACAAAATGGTAGATTAATTCATAGCAGCGCATTGTTATTAGCTGATAAGCCTTCGTCCAAAATCGAAGAAACTGTGACGGCTCTTAAAGAAAAGGCCAAATCGACTCTAGAAGGTGGCGATGAAAGCAAATCGAAGGATATTGTTGTAAGGAAATCCTTGAAACAAAAAATTGTCGATGAGCTTGTTCATTACTATCACGGTTTTCGGCTTCTGTTTATTGATATTTCAGTATCAGTAAAATTAGTTGGGAGAATTCTTGCTGGCAAACAGTTGAGCAGAAGAGAACGAAATTTGGTAAGTTGTTGCAAAAATTTTATGAATTAGAATGTTGAATACTAATTAGCCGGTCGCATAATGACCTAGTGGAAAAGACATTCGAAAAACCGCTTGTGTGTATCTTGAGAACAGCAGTTAAACATTATGATAAGCTTATCATTGTTGGGTTATCTGTTACTTCATAATACGGCGATTAATGTACCGTGATAATTTTAACTCGAGTATTCATTCGGTTTATTCTTTTTTCAGCTTGTTCGAACCACTTCAGATCTTTTCCGATTGGTTCCTTTTTCCGTATTCATCATTGTTCCTTTTATGGAATTATTGTTACCTGTATTTATTAAATTATTTCCCGGAATGTTACCGACTACTTTTGAAACAGCTTCTGAAAAAGTAATTACTTACTTTCTGAATATATTCGCACCGCACGTTAATTAATCGGTGTTTTTATAAAATGTCTGCTATTCATTTTTAGGATAAAAAAATGAAGCAATCATTGAAAGTAAAGTTGGAGATGGCTAAATTTTTACAAGAAACCTTGGATAATATGACACTCAAAGGTTCTGGACATTCTTCTCAATCTGCCAAAAATTTTGCTGAATTTTTCGAAAAAGTAAACAAATTTTCTTGATGGTAAAAAAATTTAACACGAACATCTCACTGCTATTATCTTGTCGGAACTGAAATAGAAAAAAAACTGGAATGTTCGAAATTATTTCTTAAATAATTTCAAGTGAAACCGTATCTTTTCACTAATTATCTGATTGATGCGAATATTTAAAAATTACAGGTGCGTTCGGAAGGCGGTCTTTGTACAAGCGAAGAAGTTATGAAATTTTCCAAATTATTCGAGGATGAAATCACATTAGATTCACTTCCTAGACCGCAGCTTATAGCTTTATGTCGAGTACTTGAACTGAAGCCAATTGGAACGTCGAATTTCTTACGTTTTCAACTTCGCATGAAATTACGAAGTTTGGCTGCCGATGACGTTGTGAGTTCTATACACGTTAACGATTATCGATCACCTATTTACACAACGATGAACGAGCGCGTGCTATAACTTACATTCAATTTTGCTTTCAGATGATCCAAAAAGAAGGTATTGATACTTTGACGTTGAGCGAACTGCAGCAAGCATGCCGTGTGAGGGGAATGCGTGCGTATGGTTTATCAATGGATCGATTGAAGTATCAGTTGGCTCAATGGCTGGAACTGAGCTTACATAAAAAAGTACCTCCATCTCTGTTACTGTTGTCAAGAGCTTTTATGTTACCAGAAACCATTCCTACTACGGACAAATTGAAAGCTACTATTTCCGCTTTACCTGAAACTGTGGTACGTGTTGGTGGTAACATTAAACGAGAAATGTACTGCAAGTCGATTTTAAGTTCAATTCATTCTTCTAGGCTGTGAGCACTAAAGCTGCCATCGGCGAACGAGAAGGTAAAGTCGATAATAAAACCAAAATCGAAATCATCAAAGAAGAACAACGCAAAATTCAAGAAGAAAGAAAAGAAGTTCTCGAAGAAAAACGTCAGGCCAAGGTAGTGTATTTTTACGCAGTCAAACTTGATATAACATTTTCCTTGACTCAGAGAATTTTTTATTTACAGGAGAAGTTGGAAGAAGAAGAATTACGTCGTGAAGCCGAACTGTTGGTGGATAAAGCTTCCGAACTTGTGGATAAAGCTATCGATTTGGAGCCCAAAGTGTTATTTGATAAAGCTCAACATACTATAAAATCCATTGATCACATTAAGAAAAAATTAGAAGATCAAGTGAGTTTTATGGCAGTTGCGATGCAATATGTATCGTGAAGATTTTTTTTTCTGTAATTTTTATCATCATTATAGGAAGTATCTTCTGAAGATATTCAAACATTACAAGATGCTATGGAAGTTTTGGCTAGCGAAAAGAAGAGTTTATTGTTAGAAAAAGAAGAATTACAAGACCTTAAGGAAGAACTGGCCGAATATAAAGAGGTTTGTTGCTTAGGATTTGAAGGGCTACTCTTCTTATTTTCTTGAAAGTTTATTCATAATTCTTCTTAATTATTCGTAGGACGTGGAAGATTTGCAAGAAGTCATTAAAACGTCAGAAGCATCTGATGCTGAAATCAAAGAATCTAAAGCAGCTAAACGCTTATTCAAAAAAGTTAATAGTATGATTCAGAAGATGGACGAAGTTGTGACGAAATTAGAAAAGAAAGAAAAAGATATCAAAAATACGCTTTGTGAAGAAGAAAAAGCCGAAGATCACGACGAATTATTAAGAATCGACGAATTAATTGGTGCTATTCGTAAAATACAAAAAATTCCCGACGAATCGAAATTGGAAAAAATTGCCGCTGTCTTGGGTAAAATTGACGAAGATCGCGACGGTTCCATTCGCGTTGATACAGTTTTAAAAGTAGATAATTTTTATTGCGTTCTATAATATGAATTTTGTCACTTGGTATGTTGCTTACCGATTAATTTTTATAATTTACAGGTTTTGGAAGAAATCGACGAACAAAATGTGCAATTATCATCAGCGCAGATTCAAGAATTGGTTGACTTACTTGAAAAAGAAGCTGCCATCGAAGTGGAAGAACAAGTAGAAAAAGCTTTGGAAAAAGAATACTCTAACAATGCCGCTTCCTCTTCTGCCACGAATACAGGCGATAAGAAAGGCTTGAATGAGAAATTAAAAATTCCAGAAATTCCACAGGTTCAAAAGACTGTACCGCCTAGTGAAGAGACAAAAAAATCTAAAACCAAAGTATTATAAATTATGTGATGTTTTTCTCCTCTCCCATTTTTTTTAGAAAATTATTTTCGCCCGAAATGGTAGAAATTCGTGTTTATTTGGTTCATGGAGAATATATATATTTTAATTTGCCATAATGACGAAGTTGTTTTACCATTAGTTTTATTATTGTATTGTGTCAGATTTTTGTACAAATTTTCCACTGTGTTACTGTGGTTTTGAAAATGATTATAATTATGTTGCGGCGTTGAGAAGTATATTTTCTATCTGGCTGTCAACTATATAGAATGATGAGTTTTTTTTGTTCATTATTGTTATAGTGTGATTGCGAATTCAATTTTATTGCCGGTGGTGTACAAATGTAAATAAATATTTGGTATAATTTGTTGGTGTTTTCATTTTATTCTCTTGCTACATACAATTGAATAGAATGCTGAATAGAATTGAAAAATATAATCTGCAGTATTGCAGTCTAGTACAAACGAACATGCAATCATTTCTGCATGGTGTGGTTTCAATATGATGAATTGCAGATATATTCTTAGGACCGTACTAATAGTCGCAAATAAATACTTGCTTCAGATGTCAAGGAACCGAAATCCAGCCCTGGACAAAGGATTAGTACAAGTTTTCGGGTACTTAAGTAACACTTGGTACTAATCACGCATCTTCTTCCGTTCTTGAAAAACGCGTTCTCGTTCTGAAGAGTTCCGACTTCGTTTTTTTCATGAGCGTTCTTCGTTCTTTCCTTGACGATCTCGTTCTCGTTCCTGTTCCCGTTCCCACTCTTTTTTTTAGCCTGATTTTTTAAGTCATGTTGCCAATTAAAACCGGACTATTATAGTCTATCGACCAACAGCGAGTAAGGGGGGAGGGATATCAACAAAATCTGTTTTAGGGTACTAAAAGATCATTTAGACGTTTTTTTAGCCATTTCAGATATGTATTTTTATTTATCAATTTTTTTCAAACATTAAAATCATTTACTCCGCTCAGTATCCACCAAAATCGCTCAATTCGGTTGATTGGCGCAGTTTGGCAGCGGATTAAATATATATGAGTGGGGATGAACTTGTGTCAAAATTCAGGCATGTCCCAATTTTAGGGAGGGGGTGCTGACATGTCAAAAATGCAAAAATTATCCCTTTTTAAGCCAATTGACAAAAAATCAAAAGTTGTATCATATATCCAAAAATCAAACTCCCAAGTCAATTACGACGGGAGATATAAAGATAATGGTCAAAATCACGAAACTTGTGGTTTGAATCACGACCACGACCCGTAGACCATAATCAGTAGCTGAATGAAATGATTCTTCGAATCAATTTCACAATATGTTCAGAAATGATTCGAATCAGAATCACTTTTCAACGGTTCGTGTTTCGAATCATTATCTTCAAATAACTTCGCTATATTTGCGAGCATGGACAGAAATGTAATATTATATTCAAAGAAAGAATCGTATTCGCAAAAATGAATCTGAGGTCAACAGGAGGTGTTCCTCAGGCGCAGGATTCTCACTGATATAGAAAATCTGATTCAGAAATTGCGATTCCCAAATATAAAAAGAATCGGATTCATGTTGTGATTAGAATCGTGTTGCTTGCGATTCTGCAACTCAAATTGTGCGATTCGAATCGTCCCATTTCTGGACGTGAGCATCATTGTTTTCAAAACAGAAAGTCAATAAAATTGTTTAAACATCTAAATGATTTTGCAAAATTCTTGATCTTTGTATTGCGAGTGAATTTTTAATTGAAATTTCCAAAATATTTGGTATTTAGTATATTAGTTCTAGTGTATGTTTTTATTAAATTACTAAAGTCTGAAATACCAGGAATGGTGAGTAAAACTACATTATTTTCCCGTGTATCGCGTTATATGTGATGTGTTATCGCTGTTATTTCGACAAGAATGTGCTACCTGTACATTTATAATTGTATTTCTCTTTTTCTAGGGCCAAAATCATTCTGGGGCCTCTGGCAGTGGTAGTGGAGGTGATAAAAAGGATGATAAAGATAAAAAGAAGAAATATGAACCGCCTATTCCGACCAGGGTCGGTAAAAAAAGGAAACGTACAAAAGGACCGGATACAGCTTTAAAATTACCTCAAGGTATCAAACAGTTTCTTTTATGTTTGCATTATCATTTTTTTACATACTATACCATCGTGTTCGTTTTCAGTCACTCCTCACACCAAATGTAGATTGAAATTATTGAAATTAGAAAGAATTAAGGATTATTTATTGATGGAGGAGGAGTACATTCGTAATCAAGAAAGACTTAAACCTCAAGAAGAAAAGAATGAGGTTAGTGTTGTATTTTATTTTTGTATTCACTACCAAAACATTTCAGACAGTATCAGCATACTTAATTATATTGTTTTTATTACCGACAGACTACAACTTAATTGTTGTTATATAAATATTCATCGCCATATTAATAACATATATTGTTTTTATTTTCAGGAAGAGAGATCGAAAGTAGATGACTTAAGAGGAACACCTATGTCTGTAGGTACTTTGGAGGAAATTATTGATGATAATCACGCCATTGTGTCAACTTCCGTGGGTAGCGAACATTACGTTAGTATACTTTCATTTGTGGATAAAGATCAACTTGAACCCGGGTGCTCTGTTCTCTTGAATCATAAAGTAAAATTACACTTTTCTTTTATAACGTAGTTATTCGACGCTGAAAGTAGAGCTGTTGTCTTAATTTTATCGTTTTTCTGTGCTGGATAGGTTCATGCTGTTGTAGGCGTTTTATCTGACGATACCGACCCCATGGTAACTGTTATGAAGTTGGAAAAAGCTCCTCAGGAAACGTACGCCGATATAGGAGGTATTTCATTCTGTTGAAATCAATATATATATTTAATATATAATATTCTTTATAATTATCGATTACTACTTTTTGTTTCTTATAAATTTCCAGGCCTTGACACGCAGATTCAAGAAATTAAGGAATCAGTCGAATTACCTCTGACTCATCCCGAGTACTACGAAGAAATGGGTATAAAACCACCGAAAGGTGTGATTTTATATGGTCCTCCAGGTACGGGCAAAACGCTTTTAGCTAAAGCCGTAGCTAATCAAACTTCCGCCACATTTTTGAGAGTAGTCGGTTCCGAATTGATTCAAAAATATCTCGTAAGTTATTTAAGTTCTATTCATCGAGTAGCTATTTATAACGAATGTTATTTCTTTTTTGTAATTATGATTAATTGATAATAGGGAGACGGGCCCAAACTGGTTAGGGAATTATTTCGAGTTGCCGAAGAGCATGCTCCTTCTATAGTTTTTATTGATGAAATTGATGCCGTTGGTACTAAACGTTATGATTCGAATTCCGGCGGGGAACGTGAAATTCAACGTACTATGCTAGAATTACTGAATCAATTGGATGGTTTTGATTCACGAGGAGATGTAAAGGTACATGAGTTCTTGATAATTACCGCTTAATGAATTGAGAGAAAAATTGTTCTCGTTTAACTAAATTTACATGTACTGTATTCTTCAGGTTATAATGGCTACGAATAGAATAGAGACATTGGATCCGGCATTGATACGTCCTGGTAGAATAGATCGTAAAATTGAATTTCCTCTTCCGGACGAAAAAACTAAAAAACGAATTTTTAATATTCATACTTCACGCATGACGTTGGCGGAAGATGTTAATTTACATGAGTTGATTATGGCGAAAGATGATCTGTCCGGGGCAGATATTAAAGTACGTGAATGTGATGATTTTTATTTTGTTTCTTGGTTCATAAGTTCTTTCATGTATTCATTGTGAAATTTTAATTTTCAATGAATTACTTGTATCATTTTACAGGCTATCTGTACCGAAGCTGGTTTAATGGCTTTGAGAGAACGTCGTATGAAAGTCACTAATGAAGACTTCAAGAAAAGTAAAGAAAATGTGCTTTATCGTAAGAAGGAAGGTACTCCTGAAGGTCTCTATTTATAAACCGTCACTAATGAAGACAACAAGTAAGGTGAAGAAAATGTGTTCTATCATAAGAAGGAAGGTACTCCAGAAGATCTTTATTTGTAGAACGTCGTATAAAAGTCACGAATGAAGACATCAAGTAAAGTAAAGAAAATGTACTATATCGTAAAAGAGAAAGTATTCCCGAAGGTTTTTAGTTGTAAAAATGTACTATCTTCTTTGAATGGACTTCTTAAGTGTAATTTTTGTATTATAAACATTATATTTTGAAAATAAATTTGCCAATTAATATTCCACGTTGTTTTTGCTGTTTCCAAGTTTCGTACATTTCAGTGTAAGAAATAATTTCACCACACATCAATTGATATCAATTTCAATTTCTTATTCTGCATGTAACAAGTCCATCTCATTTACTGTTACATGTGGTACATACACTATCCAATGTGGTATGAATTATCGGCATCATATTGGAGATATGTTCTTGTTTTAGCAGGAATAACTGAATCCTACGTTAGGAACAGAAATTAAATAAGTACTTAGAATTCGGGATTTGATAAATCCGTGAAACTGCAAAATACTAAAATCAAAACACATGCCTTTCCATTCCGCTCTGATATCCTACTTCAAATGATTTCTGAAAAGCTGTGCTATATCCATTATCAAAGCTGAGCTGATATTGCTTATCTTTTCCGGCAATTGCGCCTTCTCGAAAACCGTCCTTTAATTTGTAAATAGATAAAATGATTCAAGATTACTGAGGTACTAGAACAGTATTGAATACGACACGAACTTACAGTCAGGTGTATATTCTTCATTCTTTCCCATGACGAATTCATTACTTTTTTTTCATCATCCGAACTTTCGCAGGCTGAATTGTCCATTGTTAACAATGAATTCAGTTTTCCATAAATCAATAACGGAAGTGTCAATGTAAATATTCGAAGCGAAGGAATGTTTGGTGTTCAAACAAATTTCAAAAAATACCAATAATATGAAAAACTTGGTTTATTAATTATGATAAATTTTTTTTATTATTATATTATTATATTATATTATTATCTGTCCTACCCAAAATTGCGTGACCGATAGCTCGATGGGATGTTACAAGTTCACAACAATCGAGCACCAACATATATCTTTCTAACGTATAAACAAACCATCCCCCATCAATGTGCACTAGTTTAAATCAGATGCGCATAGTCGTTCATTATGTGTATCATCTGAAAACACAATACGATGCCTTGAGGTGGAATCTCGCGTTCATGTTTTTTTTTTCACTGCATACTTTTTTTGTCAAAGTAGAGTTTTCAAAGAAGATCTAAAACAGATTAAATATCTCCTTAAGAGAAATGAATTTTGCGTCATTCTCTCGTATTAAGGTCACATATAGACATATTTTTGCGTTGAAAAAAAAAACAAAGAACTGAAAATGAAAAGAATTAGCGAAAAGAACGAGATTAGCCGAACTTGACCGATTCCATATCAAAATGCAATATTAAAGTGGAAATGTAGGAATTGTTTTTTCGCAAAAATGATTTTACAAAATCTTGATCTTTGTATTGTAAATTGTGATGCGTTGTATGTATGATTGGTATGTTTGTATGAAATGCAAAATGCGAATGAATTTCTAATTGAAATTTACAAAATGTTGTCATTTCAGTGATTGGTCATGTTTATTGATAACTCATTTTGACTGCAGGATTTCAATAGAATTAAGCGAAAAAAATGCATTTTGAAGATGGGAATTTGAATTGTAAAATTGAGCATAATTATTTAGTCCCTTGCCCCCCTACCTGATTGGAACGGACTATAGATTAAAATAGAAAATCAGCCGCGAATTTTGATTTAAGTTTCTATTGTAGTTATGCGGTTTCTTGTTTTTTATTTTGTATTCGATATCAAGTTATGTATTGCGAATGTTCTGTTGTTAGTATACAATATATTTGGATATTTATATTATTAATCTTGGAAACTGTTGTTCTTGTTATTGCTTTTTTTCTTTACGTTTGTGGGCAGCATTCCGAGTTTTCCGTTCTCACCTGTTCATTTATATTTGTTTTTCAATTTTTCTAGGATCAAAATCACGCTGGAGCCTCTGGCAGTCGTGGTACAGGTGATAAAAAGGATGATAAGGATAAAAAGAAGAAATATGAACCGACTATTCTCACCACGGTCGGTAAAAAAAGAAAACGTACCAAATGACCGCATAGAACTTTAAAATTATCTCAAGGTATTACCAGTTTTCTTTATGTTTGCATTGTCATTGTTTTAAATACTATATTGTCGTGTTCGTTTTCAGTCACTCCTCACACCAAGTGTAGATTGAGATTATTGAAAATAGAACTATAAAGATTAAGGAGTACATTCGTAATCAAGAAAGCTTAAACTTCAAGAAGAAAAAAATGAGGTTAGTGTTGTAATTTTTTTTGCATTCACTTACTTAATGATATTGTTTTTATTAACGACAGACTACAACACAAATGTTACATAAGTATTCATCGACATTTGAAAAACATATTATTTTGTTTTTGTATTCAGGAAGAGAGATAGAACATAGATGATTTGTGAGGAACACCTATGTCTGTAGGAACTTAGGAGGAAATTATTGATGATAATCACGCCATTGTGTCAACTTCTGTGAGTAGTGAGCATTACGTTAGTATACTTTTCATTTGTGGATAAAGATCATCTTGAACCCGGGTGCTCTGTTCTCTTGAATCATAAAGTAAAATTACACTTTTCTTTTATAACGTAGTTATTCGTCGCTGAAAGTAGAGATGTTGACTTAATTTTATCGTTTTTCTGTGTTAGACAGATTCATACTATTGTAGGTGTTTGATCTGAAGATACCGACTCCATGGTAACTGTTATAAAGTTAGAAAAAGCTCCCCAAGAAATGTACGACAATATGGGAGGTATTTCATTCTGTTGAAATCAGTATGTATATAATATTCTTTATCATTTTCGATTACTACTTTTCGTTTCTTATGAATTTCCAGGCCTTGACATTCAGATTTAAGAAATTAAGGAATCAGTCGAATTACCTCCAATTCATCCTGAGTATTACGAAGAAATGGGTATAAAACCACCTAAAGGTGTAATTTTATATGGTCCTTCTGGTACGGGCGAAACGCTCTTAATTAAAGCCGTAGCTAATGAAACTTACGACCTCTTATGTTATTTCAGTTCTATTCATCGAGTAGCTATTTATGGCAAATCTTATTTCTTTTTCGTAATGATGATTAATTGATAATAGGGAGACGGGCTCAAACTGGTTAGGGAATTATTTTGAGTTACTGAAGAACATGCTCCTTCTATAGTTTTTATTAAGTGTGTATGTATAGTCAACTGCAAGTATGTAAGGCAGATAGGCTAAGTTGCCACATAGCAATAGTAAGATGAACTATCTGTAGATCTGACACCTTATGGCTTTTGCAATATAGGTAGATTCAAAAGAAATATGTAATTAGTGTTTGTCAGGGTTGACCAGAGCCTCTGAAAACTGCGTCTCCGAGTTTTAATGCTCGAGTACGTGTAAATGGTGACTCTGAATTGTCACATAACGAGTTATTCACAAGAAAGACTCGGGAGTCTTTGATGAGTCTGAGTCTGTGACTAGTCGCTTTTTTTCAGTCTTTTTTTTTTGTATTCATATCGGCAATAAATTACAGTATATTTTTTAGTGCAAAGGATATTGAAAGTAAAATCTGTGCCTGGGATGAAAGAACTGAAAACCAAAACTGTGAAGAGTGCGATTATAGAAAACATTGCAAAGCCGACGTTTTTTTCCTAATCATCATTAAGAGTAGGAAGAGTTCAATGGAGCTAAAAAGTCAAACATACATAATTTCAATTCCCTAGCCCAATTTGGTGGAGAGTTATGTGAGGAAAAAAGTCAAAAAATATAAAATGGCCAAAAACCACATTTAGTGCATTGAGGGGATGAGATGGGGCTGAAAAGTCGAGATCCGCAAAAGGCACATCTAGGAACTCTACTAAATGTATAAGTAGTATATAAAATTCCTGATCCTGGACCAAATTTCATTTTTTTGGATTTTTAACCGAATTCATCTTGTATTCATCTGTTACGCAACCAATACAAACAATTTCAGTTTCCTAACCGTATTTATTATACTTTTTTTTATCTCTTATAGAACCGATTAAAAGTTTTACCTGTTCATTATCCATAAAAAGTAGAGAATTAATATCAACGACATTGATATTCATTTGTCATAAATTTTCTTAAAATTCAACTTGAAATCAGTAAAATCACTTTCATAATTTTCTACACACCCTCATTCAAAATCAAAATAATTTCATAGATCGGATTTTTTCAATGAACTTCAATGGGTGCTCAACACCAATTTTTTATCGGATTTTGTAAAAAATAACTCAAAAAAAGTACTTTTTTGTCAACGAATGGTTGCCAAGGTATGGTAAAATATCCATTTTTCTGGTCAACGTCTCGGTTGACTAGGTAAAAACATTGAAAATTCTCATTCACATTTCCCTTCTCTCCATTTTGGTAAAAAATCCCGTAATTCTTCCCGATCATATTCCAATCGACGTGTCTTTTCTATTTATTTCTCATCAATTATGACATAATACTCCTGCTACATCATAGATGGTCATATGCACGAGTTAATTCGTTGCCAGACATTGCTCAATCTGCTGAATAAATTTCCAAAGTACAAATGATCGACTAAAATTGATCAAAAATGGAAGTTCACTACTTCAAATGAGTTCATCAATTAGCACACAAATATTATAAATTAATAGCCTAATATCACAGTTTTATTGAGATCATTATAGGAAACAAAATTAATTGAAACTGTTGATTCATAAAATAAATTTGAAATAGAAGTTCATTTAAAATTGCGGAGCTGGTATCGGTTTTAATATAATTTCTTTGGAATTTATTTTCATTTCGTCGGCAGTCAAAAAAAATTAACGCAAAATAAATAAACGATTAAACAAGTGGAATAACGATTAGTAAACAATTAATACAAAATATTTACGGTTACACAATAAATGTAAAATTGCAATGCACGATTAGTGCAGTATTACATAACATTTACTGTAATACTGAATCGCGTAATTTAGTACACGATGTTTTTGGCAGATTTCATAAGAATAACCTCCTTTGGTGGTGATGTGTGAATTTTTTCTATTTTGACGATATTATTTTGGACGGCGTTTCTCATATTGTGATAACGTCACCGCGATGTGGCGTGTCCGGCAAGATTTGTGCGATTGCTTTTGCGGCGGAGCTGTCGCAGTAAATCGTCGTAATGTCTATTTCGAAATTGAGCTCGGTTAGGAAATTTTTCCATGCGTGGGTGGAGGTTGTTGCACAGCTAAGTGCTACGTATTCGGCTTCGGCGGTGCTTACAGAGATGGAACGCTGTTTGGTTGATCGCCATTCGACGATGTTTCCGAGAAGATTTACGATCAGTCCAGACCTTGATTTTTGGTCGATTTCATCCCCGGCGAAGTCGGAATCGGCGTAGGTGGCAAGGGTTAGTGTATTTCAAACCACATTCGCTCGTGCCTGCGAGGTATCGCCACACATGTCGAATGTGTGTAAGTAGATTTCGCGTCGGAGTCGTTTGAAATCGCGATAAGTAGCTTGTAGCGTATGCGATATCTGGACATGTATTACAGCTCAAATAGAGTAAACGTCCAATTTGTTGGTGGCAGATATGTTCTAAGTCGCTGTATATTTCACTTTCTTCGATTCGAATTTTCAAATTCGGCTCCATGGGTGTAGGTAATGGAGTACAGTTGGTTAGTCTGAGAATTTTGAGCGAAGACTTTATATAATTGGTCTGTTTAAGTCTGATTGTTTCCCTCGCTGTGTCGCGAAGTACTTCAACACCTAAAAAGCGTTCGGCTTCGCCTAAATCTTTTAATTCGAACTTCACGGTGAGTTTTTCGATCATTTGCGTCACAATTTCGCGATTGCTGCCTGTGATCATCATGTCATCTACATGAACAGCGATGATACAGGTGTCGAGATTTTCTTTAATGAGTATGAAAACGCACGGATCTGTAACAAGTCGCTTAAAACCTAAGTCGGACACAGTTTTTGATAACGCGTTGTACCAATCCATACAGCGCTTGTACAATGTGCAAAACGACATCGGTACTTTTGTGCATACCCCATATAGTGCAATTTTCCATTTAGGAACGCGGAAACTATATCGATGTGACATAACTGCCAGTTAAAGTGATTCGCGATACAAATTATGGCGCGAGCAGCTTCGATTTTCACAACAGGCGCGAACAATTTGGATATTTTGTGATCGCGACGAACTTTAAAACCTGGTGCGCATAAATGAGCTTTATAATTGTTACCTGCTTTTATTTTGAATACCCATTTCAGGTCAATTGTGGAGACGTTTTTGGGGCGGGTAACAACATTCCAGGTCCCCTTTTTCAGACACCTTTTCGAGTTTGGTTTTGATCGCCTACTGCCACTTTTCGCAATCGGGCGATTTCATAACTTGCTCGTAGGCAAGTTCTGGTTTGGTTTCAGCGCTGATAAAATAAGCGGTCGGCGCAATTTCAGTGCGATTTTCGTCAAAGGTACAATTTGAAGATGTAATTGCTCAGTTTTGGTTTGGATCAAAGAGAAGGTAGCCATTGTCGGAGTGGCCAACTAGAATCATTTCGATGCTTTTTGGTTCTAGTTTTGTGTGCTTTTCGTACAGCACTAAAACGTGTGCGACGCAGCCGAACACTCGAATGTTTGTATGATGGCTTTTGGCCGTTCCACTTTTTGTAAGGAGTGGAGTTTTCGAGAATGACAGTTGGAGATTGGTTTATTAAAAATTAGCTGCGTACATCGCGTATGACCACATCGTATTTTTCATTTTCGCGTCATACAGCAGTGCCCATGTGCGCTCCATGAGCATACAATTGTATGTAAGATTCGGCTTACTTGTAGTGAGCACAGACAGTCGCAGTGTTTTAACGGATCGAGTAGGCGAGCCTTTTATTTGTGCCTCTTCGGTTAGAATCGTGTGGCATAGCACTTGAATATCTAATTTGCCTATCGCAGCTAAGCTGGACGCGGATGCACGAACATTCGCGTAATTGCGAGGCAACGCGTTGAGGATCCATGTACACTCTTCAGCATCGGTGATCTCCTCTTCTTGATCGTTGAGGGTGTTAATGAGCGCGGATCTTTCGTCGCAGTACTCTCCGGCACCTTTGAAATCTCAAAGTTTAAACGTTTGTAATTTCGAGCAGATCGCGACGATTTCGTTCGTATTTTTGACTGCGTACTGATCAGTCAATGCCCGCATCAAACGTATCTGGTCTTTTAGGTCTGCATCCGCTATAGTGCGGAGCACGCTAAGGCTGCAACTGGAGAATACGTAGTATCTCCTTCCTTTTCTTTGTCGACTTGATAACCAAGAGCTACTAATCTTGCCTTTCCGATTAGTCCAGTTGGTGTTTCTCTTTCCTTGAACACCCATTTTGAGCCAACAGTTTGCTGCCCTTCATCCGGTACCTCTTCCCATACAGCATATCGATTCATTGAATCTTAATTCCTTTTGAACTGCATTTTCCCAGATTTCCTTATCTGGATTTTTCTCGATCTCATTATACGAATTTAGAACACATATGAGTGATTTATATTCTGGTGTTTCTTCATCATCACTATCCCAGTTATAATCATTTTCAATCACTTCGGTTTCAGTGTCGTTTTCGTCATTGTTCATTGGATCATTATCAGTTGATTCAGGTTCGCTAGAGTCCAAGTTTACATGTTCGGGAGGAGTTCTTTCTTTTGGCTCTGGTTTCTCATAAAAAACCACATTTCTCGATTTTACGATTTTATTTTCTCCCTTTAATTTTACCTTGAAACCTTTGGTGTCATTTGGATTACCAATGAAGATACCATCTTCTCCTCTCGGATCAAATGCTTTTTGTTTTTGAGTGGGAACATGAACGACACAACTCTGGCCAAATTTATGCAGAAATTTCAGGTCAAATGGAAATTTGTTGTAAAATACTTCGGAGTTTTTCTTTCAATCGACGACTTGGCTGTTCGGTTTAAAGTAAAGACTACATATGACATTACTTCTGCCCACATATTTTTGGGTTGTTTGCTATCAATCAGGATCATAGTGGTTGCCTCCTTCAAGGTACAAATTTCCCTCTCCGCTTTTCCGTTACGTTGGGGGGGGGGTAAATGGACAGCTGAGTTTGTGTTTTATGCCCAATTTTGAAGTCAACTCATCTATGGTATCGCTGATCTGCTCAGTTCTATTATCGGTTTATAGGGTAATTACCTTATTACCAGTTTGGGTCTGGATCATGTTGAAGAAGTCTTCAAAACATTCTGTAGTTTCTGCTTTACTTTTCTAATAGTAAACGACTCAAGTGTGAGAAGTCGTCCTTTATTACAAAGGCAACAAAGACTTCGCTTTATTGTAGACATCTACATCTCGTACCTTAACTTCTTCAACCCATGACACAAATGACAAAGGCACCTTTACCAACACAAAAGAATGATGCGGATATCAAATTGGAAAAATTAGCACCAAGAGTAAGTATAAAACTAATATTAATTGAATTTTTACAACAGCAATCCGTTTAATCAATACCACAGGTACACACAATTGTGAAATTGATACATTCAAAACTAACTTAATGACTTAAATGGATATGCCTATTCATATCGATCCACAATAGTTGCGTTGATATCAGGCTATTTCAACCACAATTTGAAACTTTAATGTGACACCACGTGGGTCTTATTTTTTTAACTGTTGGTAGATCTGTATTTGTGATACACAGAACGAAGGATTCCTATTTGAAACTTACCTAGAGCACAATAATTTAGAAAAGAAATTGAATTCAGAAAAGATAGAATTAGAAAACAAAATATTTTGCAGCTAGAGATAAATTAACGGAATTAAATTTAACTTTGGTATGATATTGCATCATATTATATCATATATCACGTAGCTATCTTGTTGCAAACTCAAATTTTACAACTGGTTAAAGAATTATTTCCACCTCGCTTTCATGTAGAAAGGGAGAGATCACATGAGTTTCTTGAAGGGGAGTTTTTTTTTTAAATGCAGGTTTTTGAAAATAAGGATGAGCAATGAGTAGAACATTCGTAAATTTCGTGTGACCTCAATGATACATATACTTGATAAATTTTTTTCAAATCGATCATTATCCAGTTTGATATTGTTGTAAGTTGGTGAATTGACTTAATTTTGGTTGTCTTACCCCGCTACAATAATTGCTAGCTGTTGAATATGTATATTATTACGAATTCCCCCTACATATTAGCCCAATAGAGGTCTTATTCATTCAACTAGTTGAATGTTCAATGAACTCTACAGATAATATTTTTTCTTGCCTTATTCTTTTTATTTTTCTGTGAACTAATTCTGTCGTGTTTGAAAAATTATACACAAGAAACAAAATCTTACCGCTATGTTCAATTTATCTCAGTTAGGCTTATGAATGGAAAATGAGGGTTATAACTTATTCATAAATAATTTTAAAAATCTGATCTGGTTTTCAATTATTTCTTCACAGAGACATGCAGAAGATGAGATCAAAAAAAAGGATCGCGAACTGCTTAAAGAAATGTTACTGGTTCAATTATCTAACGAATTCGATCACACTCTTCAATTACATGAACTGAACGTCAACTTGACAGCAAACGAAGAGAAGACGCTGAAGACAATTGCTAATAAGGACCAAAAAGCACGAATACACTCTTTAAAAATTTGCCAATATGAGATTACTGATCTGACTAAAGATCCACTAATAAAGAAATTGAAAGAAGTGATTGATTTGGCTGGGGAACAAGAACCTATTCAAGCTTGAAAAAGGTGCGCGAATAAACTTTTGTGAAGCGCTTATATGTTTGAAGTTTTGATAGAAACGCTAATATTCACGAAGTATTACCTATGTTGGTGACCTATTCAATCGATTGAAGCACATTTTTTCAAAATTTGTAAATTTTGAGTTCAAATCCATATTTTATTGCAGAAAATTTTTTTGTAAATTTAAAAATACACACATAGTTCATGCATCGAGGTAAAAAAATTTAAAGTCTACGAGTATTCTATTTTCTAGATCCCAAATCCATTGGAAATGGTTTTTGAGACGTATGTCTCGTTGGCTTCAGATTATTTTGGACTTTTTCAGCACTGAGCTGTAGAAAACCTTAAAATAGGATGATTCAAAAGTCCACGACCTATGTACCTACCACCTTCCCAGTAAGAAACAAATGATTTACACCTACACGGTTGTACTCAAATCAATTTCTTCTGTACTCTTGACTGATTATTGATGAATATTTTCTTAATGAGCTTGGGAAAAATGAGATATCGGTTTTATTTAGCAGCAAGGGGATACTGATGAAGTTGAGTTTTTCAACTCGTAGAGCGTATATAAGACTTAATCTGATCCATCTTAAATACTCTTGAAAATGATGAAAACAATTTTTAGTATTTACTTACAAATAGAAAATCAACCCCTTGTAGCCAAAAAATAAATATTTCAATCTCTACCCATACCATTAAATTTGGTTTGAAAAAATTATTTAAAAGTCCACAACCAATATACCTACTACCTATTTAGTAGAAAACAAATAATCTAAGCCAAGCAGCTGTACTAGGAGTCACTGAAAAGTTGAGAAATTTCTCCTAAGTCACAGGTGCTCGTAGAAAAAATTGATTTGATTCATTATAAATTTATGATATAATAATAGCCGCGCATATGTTTCACAGTTACTCTTAAAATGATCAAAAAAAAGTTTATAATAGGTACTTCTGTAAATAGAAAATTCTTTCGAATGCAAGAATTAAAATTTCCACAGATTGTAAAATTTAAAAACACCTCCAATCTTATATCATCAACGTATGTAAAATGCTATATGCAATGTTGCGGATGGTATGGGTCTCACAAGCATATTACCATCCAATAAATATACTGGGTCTCGCTTTGTTGTACGATACACACGACGTGCACCCTGGTGGTCAGTCGTTAGCACTGAAATTGTATATGTAAGGGTGTCATCCATCCATCCGAGACCCTGACAAATTTTTGCCTATGGACTCCTGAGTATGTGACCAGCTTAGGAATCTTGGTTTCATTGAGAAACATTCCGAGGTCGAATTGGAAAAGCACAGTGACACACCGATTTGGTCACGATAATTTTTTTTACAAAGCCTTCATAGGGTTGAAACAGACTTTTAAAGGTCTAAACTTCATTGGAGACATCTGAATGTGTGCTGCTGTGCACTTTTGCAGATTTCGTAGTCGAAAACAATCAAATAAAGTTGAAATGATTTCCTCAAAATTTAAGTACGTTCAATTTTTGTACGTTTGGCATTTTAATGTTGAACTCGACAAGAATTCAAAAGTTTTTGGGACACAGGTCAATACAATAATTAAGTCAATTTTTATGAAATTTTGGCCACAGTGTTTTTGAAACCAATAAAATTTTTCAAGAGCTAAGGTTTCAAAAATATGAAAATTTGTAAAAAAAAAAAAAACACGCTGGTATACAAATTGTTTCAAAATTACACTATTGTCGATATACTCGTATGTCTACCATTTAAACTTCAGTTATCGGGAAATTATGTTCATTTGCAGTACTATGTCGAAGCGTAGAGATTGTTCCATTAAAACTTGTTTCGTTAGCATCTCGCAGCTAGTTTGAAAAACGATATAAATTAAATATTCGTAGCGCATTTGCGTTACCAAAATAGGCTTATTCTAATACACACTTCATGAATTCCGGCAACTTGGTTAAAATCATTTCCGTGTAATAGGTACTCTTTTGTACCTTCGTCGTCTAAATTTACGCAGCTGTCCTATAATAGTACGTAAAAGCAAAATTTCTGTATTAAATATAGCAGATATTGTATCTACAAACTACATATGTAGATACCAGATACCTTAAAATTCAGATTATTCCATGTACCTAACTTGAATCGCTCTTAATCATAAATACTTTAAAAGAATAAGTACTACCTAATTTCGTTAATTACGTTTAGTCGATTTCTATGGCAAATATTCCATTCTTGAATTCATTGAAACAACTATTTATCATTAGTAAAAGTATTCATTATCAGATTTTCGTTAACATTATTTGTATTAACATTCGTCTTAGAATTCTATTTCGTAAATCAATTACAATTTATCTATTACACATGATTTGGAATTTTCAAAATATAATGTTTTAAATGTTGATGATGTTGATGAGCCTTTATAATTAAAGTCTCATCCCTTCTCAAATTCACGAGAAGCTTTAGATGTTCCTGCTTCAGTTTTACCCATTCGTCTTTCGCAATTACCGCTCAAATTCAATTTGACCTTCATCTGTTCCTATCAGATGTAATTAGAATTGATTATTGCTTCATTATCATTGATTTTGAGTGTATGTTTATTAGGGTGGGTCAAAAAAAACGATTGTTTTTTTTTTCACTTGGTACCCTGAAAAACTGGTTGGTAGACACCTCAAAAAAATTCTCTCCACGT
>FIZR01029244.1:0-33237 GCA_900060175.1 Ferrisia virgata
GCCCATAATGCCATGACTCATGAAAATTGAAACAGGCTTGAATGGAAATAAGATGCTCAGATAAAGGTGAAAAGTGAATGGTCCTCAGCTTGACTTCTAAAATTGAAAATTTAAATAGATCGATGGATTAATGGAATGTTTGGAATGTTGGAAATAAATTTCAAATTCCAGATCATGAATTGCGACAAGTTTATTGAAGATAAAGAATGTAAAAATGACCAGCAAACTAAATTATTAACAAAAAAAATCATTTTAAATTCCTAAAAATGATTAAAATTGCAATCTATACTCATTTACAACAAGTCGACAATTTTTACGTCTTGTCTAAAATTTTGATAGCCTTATCATCGTGAATGACCCTACTACATATTATACGTAGTTGTGAGCTGTATAGAGAAACACACAATGAGGGAGTGAGAGATAGAGAGAGAGACAGTTCAAACGATATCTCGTAGGTTACTGTTAGAATTTTCAAAAACCCATTACCTACCTGGTACCTACCTATCGGGTGTATTTGAGATGGAAAAGACCGCCTGAGTGATACAAAGGCTGTGTCCATTTCACAACCAACCCTGGCTCTGGCAAATGTATTTTACTATGGGTAATGTACATATGATAGGGTACCTTTTACACGAATGGTACATGCAAAAGGTGTAGTATTGTGTGTATGAGTAGTACATAGGCTAGGTATAGGGTATAGGTATGTACTGTAGTATGTACTTGTAACAATGCAGGATTCGTGTTTCACCGCAGCGCCTTGAGGTAAATTAATGAAACATAAGCGGCTGTGTTGAGTGTAGTAGCTTAGCAACACAACGGCGACAGAGAACGCAGTCTGGGTGATTTATGGACGCCAACGCCATATTCGGCCGAGTAATTGAAATTAACGAACGTGCTATGATTTACGTGGAACCAATACGTTTAACGACGCGTAAGACGTGTCATATTGTGTATATACGTACACATACAGTATACATATAAGTGTACGTATTACAGTTAAGCAGCGAAGAAATTAATGCGGTTTTATAGTATAATATCGTTTATGACTGATTAGCCTGGTAGGATGATGGATTCGAGAAAGAAAACCTTTCTAGCGATGCGTTTGCGATGGTTTAAATTGCTGGCAAATGTTAAGTAGATTTTGAGCCTCCTTGTTGTGTAGGTGGGAAATGGGGGATAAAAAGTGTTACGTAGTAATGATGTAGGCCTGTGCGAAAATGGGATTTTGAGGGTTGAAACCTTTTGCCCTCTCATGACTGAAAATGACTTGAAATTTTTTTTGGAAAAAGGGGCTATTCAGTTCGAAAAATTGTTGTGTAAATAACTCAAATGTCTGTAAAAATGTAGTTTTTGAAGATTAAAAATAATAATTTTTGTTTTGCTCCGGCATATGCAATTTTTGACAGGATTATCAAATTTTGTTATTTTCAGGCAAAGAAAATTTGAACCTAGGGCCCTTATTGGTTAGTTGTTTGTGAGATTTTTTTAAACATGATACAGTTTGCAAGCTAGATATGTTTGTAAGAGAAGTCCACGATGTGGAAAATGAAAGTTGAATCTGAAGATGAAGCAAGATTGCTTCAAGTCAATGTTCACAATAAAAGATAAAAATATTCAAAAATTGTAGAAAAATTCAATCTTACCGTCAGGTCGTGAAATTTCTGCTCTGAGGGTATACGAATGGCCATAAACGACTTCTTGAACTCGTTTCTCATTTTCCAGTACTTTCAGAGAAACTAACGACATTTCGTTTCTGAAAAATAAAGTAATTTAATATAATGGTTGAGAAACAAAATTTTTTCTGAAATATTATAATTATGTTAACTGAAAAAAAGCATCGCGTTCCTAATCACAGTAAAGAGGCAAGGGGTGAGGGTTCAATTGCGCTAAAAAGTCGACACCATCAAGAGGCACATCTATAGGACCTATACTAAACCAGCATACCAAATTTCAACTTCCTACTTCAATTTGATGATAAGTAATGCGAGGAACAAACCCAAAAAATGAGGAAACGTGACCAAAAAACTCTGTTTTGGGACTGTCAGAGGTTGCAATGAGGCTAAAAAGTCGAGAACCCCAAAAGACGCATTTAGAGTCCCTACTAAATCTGCATACCAAATTTTAACTTCGTAGTTCAATTTGGAATAGAGTTATAAGAGGAACAAACTCGAAACACAAAGAAACTTAGCTAAAAATCACAATGAGTCTGATCCTCCCCCCCTCCCAAAGCACATCTACAGTTCCTGCTAAATCTACATACCAAATTTCATTTTCTTAGCTCAAATTGGAGGGGAGATAGCTGAGGAGCAGCCCTTTTTCAAGGTTGAAAAAAGGGAAAAATCCTCATCTCTCCCATCTTGATTGACCTTAAAGGCTGATTTTTGGATATGTTATGAGACATTGGATCGTCCATCAATTGGCTCAAAGAGGAACAATTTTTGCGATTTTTGCCCCTCAGTACCTCTTCCCCTGAATTTGACCATCAATGAATTTTGACCCACGGTTATTCTTACTCCAGCCTAAATTAAGGCAAGTGTAATAGACACGAATAAACATTCGAACCTATCTAACCTGCCTATTTATTGAAAACGTCGTAGTAATAAGACAGGTGTCAAAACATTTTTTGAATAAAATTTGTGGCTTGAAGTATCAGGAATATTATGATTTATGTGCAAAATTTTGATCAGACCACTCTCCTCATCCCCTCGCAAAATCTTCGTCAAAATGACTCCAAAAGTCGATTATTTTTTCTTTTAGGTACGTCAAAATTAACTGGCATTGCGAATCCTATTCGATAGAACCAAAATTCCTTTTACCCCTTCAGCCAATATTCCAGCTCTTAAGCTACATTTGTGGGAAAGTTATGGGGGGGGGAGGAGGAGTGTTAAATATCGAAAAATTCACTAATAATACTACAAAATTAACAAAAAACGGAATAACTCGACTTCCATGCTGCGTTTAGGAGGTAATTTTTTCAGTACGTACTATTCTCGATGTGAGCCCATCGAGAGTGAATTTTTTACCGCCACTTTTTCTATTTTTTAACACATTTCAGATGTAGTTGTTTTGAAACTCGATTGACTAGTCTTATTTGTAAACGGTTTTTTTATTAGCTTAAGTCTATAATGCTACGTGACTGTAAATAACCCGAAAATAATAAACCGTGTACAAATATTTCAGATGGCTAAAAATAATGACTACCCCACCTTTAAAAGGCCCACATCGAGGGTGGTGTGTGGTTAAAAAGTTATCACCTAAACTCTGTATAAAGTCGAGATATTGTGTTTTTTGTGAATGTTTCTATGCTCCATTTCCAACGACTCGTCCCCAAATCGAGCTTATGGGCTGAAATTTGGCTGTAGAGGTAGTTTTAAATGCCTTGCACGCCTAGGTTTTCTGCAGGGAAACCCTGACTATTACAATCTTTTTGTCTGATATTTTTAGTCAGGTTTTTTGTATGGAAACCCCGGCATTACATTCATCCAGTCTGATATATTTTTAGCCAAAATTGCTGAAATTTTGAATTTCGTCAACACTCACCGACTGTATTGTTCTATTAAAGTTTGAGAGGTCCATGGTCCAAATTTGAGGGATGTCCATTCTTTGGGATGTAGGTAAGAGAGGATGAAAAATTGAAAAATGAAAAAGTTTCACTGCCAATCGATAGAAAATCGAAAGAGCTATAACATATCCAAAAATCAACCATCTACGTCGACTACGGTCCAAGAAATCGGACCATTTGGACCATTTTACGAATATTTCGACATTGCTCATCTGTACAGATCGTGCTAATTTAACTAGAGGTTTGAAACTTGGTAGGTAGTCAAGAGTAGTGTTCAAGATGTGCCTGGGGGGGGGGGGGGTCTCGACTCGACACCTCCAACCCATCCCCATACAGGTCCAAAAACCCCATTTTTTTCAATGTTTTCGATTAATTGCTCGCCTCTACAGGTTGCCCTAATTGAGCTAACGCCTTGAAATTTTGTACACAGGTCGGGGAGATATGCAGGATGTGCCTTATGAGGGTCTTGACCGTTTCTGTCCAAATGGACCCCTACTACAGCCCCGGAAAGGGAATTTTTTTTTGATTTTTCCGAATTTAAGGATTAATATGGGCTATTTAAATACATTTCCATGGAAATCTTTTTTCATCGTCGATTTTTACACGACGATGACGAAGAGATTAAAGGTCAACTATCTATTTAAGAGTGCACTACGGTTCTTTCCAAATTTATATTCCAAGCCATGGCAGTTTATTATTGCGGGAGTAAATGTAGGAAGCTTAAAGTGTACCATTCTAAAATATCGATATGATGTATTCAAAACCTGTACGACAAATTAGGGACATGGACAACAGGAAAATGTGACTCTGAAAGCATCGTGACGCGAGCTTTTTTTTTTATTCGGCATATAATGCTTGGGGTAGCTACCCTGCAAGTCGTACAAAAAACCTGCATCACTTTGGTACATACTACTTTTTTTTTACGTGGGGTTTGTGGGGTTTTTAGGGTTTCTGTATTGTTAGTCCTAAAGGGTAGGTTAAAATTACAATCTAAGTATTACAATATTATTATATAACGTCATTACTTGGAATTCTTGAAGCCAGATTTGCCGCACGTTATCACATATATTTTATCATCGGCCAATTCCAACGTCCTATGTACACGAACTGCGACTGGTACCGAACGTTCTTCGGTTTTCTGTAACGATAATTAAACGATGGATATTATGTTTGCGTAAAGGTTACTTATATTTAAATTACGCTGTGTAGGTTGGTTTGGTATCTAGATATATATAGGTATTTAGCTCTTTAAACAACTGAAACAAATATTTAGATAACCTCGCCGAAAAAAAAACACACACTAAAATCGTCCTCGATCGATTAAAGCTTTGAAGCACTTGTACTCCCTTCATCTGTCATAATTTCCTTCGGTGAATCCTGATCCAAGTGATAATAATAGAAAAAAACAAAAAAATAAAACCAAATACCCTCTGTTTTTTGAAGTACATATGCTTATGACTGGTATGTATATAAGAGTACTACGTTGTTGGTGTGTATGCTATTCTACTACACATAAACAGCAAAAAGCACTGAGTATAGTACAGGAATTACGGCTAATGCATATGGGTATGTGCCATGGACGAGATAACGCCATCACTGCCTCACCGTCACTCTGCAGGTTTGCATAATACGATCCGCGCAAAACATTATCGTTTCTGTGAGGGTGTATTCGTGTGTATGTGTGTGTACGTGTGTAGTGTATCTCGTGTACATGCTTTCATATAGCAATGTAAGTACCTATACTTTAGACTGAGATATAGGTACAGAAAATGACTGCTGTATGTAAGACGTACTCGTACGTATACAAAATAAAAATGCATTAACGTTTTATCAGCATCGCTACATGTAGGTATAGGAGTAGTAGCAGAGCCGAAATGACCCACAAATTGCATCATTTATGTGCCATGTCTTGTATATAGTACGTGGGCACGTCCTCCCATTCGAGATACCATAGTCGAAAGACATAGAGAGGAAAACCCTCGCTGGATGGTGGAACACTGCCAATATTGTTTCGCAGCCTGGTCCGCATAAGACCACTGAGCGAGACCAGTACGACAATAACAACTGCATTAGAATTTGGTATCAGCATTGTCGATATTTCGTATAGCTGATTCGTTTATTATTATTATTTTTTTTTTAATGATTAGTCCGATATATGTAGGTATCAGAAACCTATTACGTAGGTATTTGTTGCATCGTCGGCATCATCTGTGAAATATAGGTATACGCGCCCGATATTACCGCTGCCGACCGATATATGTAGATACGATGAAAAAGAGAGCCAATTAAAAATTGAGAAAATGATGCATTATAACCCAAAGGTCACATAATTCGATGTGTAGTATTGAGCAATACTACGCATCGAAGCTGAAATATCGTTTCAAGATTCTCCCATATATCGTAAGCTAGCTATACATATGAAATAAGTATTATAGGTATCTCATCGTGCTGTACGCATATGAACGAAATTCAACCGGTTCATTAGCCCTGTGTAGTGTGTAGAACGTTACACTCGCAGCCTTCAGCTCTATTGTATATTTTGGTTCGTTGATTAGTTGGTTCTGTTCGTCTTTGGAATCTGTGAATCGAGATATTGATGACGGTTGTATGGTGTAGAAAAAGTGCAGCATACTACAGTCGTAAACACGTTTTCTTTTTGATTCTTTTATTCTGCTCTTGTAAACGTTTCAAAATGTTCGTCACTGAAGAGAATATTTGCTGCGTATAAGACGTACTGCAGATAGAGAGGTACCACAATGTGTGCGGATTATAGAGTATAAAGATGCTGATGCCTCTTTATTCAAATATTTGTACCTCGAACGTGTATGTAATAGGATTACAATTTACAGTACATAGTCTCGCTATCTGCATCTCTCCTCCGATTACCCGCTCTGCTTGTCTTTCTGTCTGGATATCTGTATGCATAAGATCGCGACTACGAGAATAAATTATGAGCCTGGTTCCCTCGCCGCGCCGTGGCGTATACTTTGCCTTGCCTTTATCGCTGCTTAGCTAGACCTACCTTGATGGCATCGTGTAGCGATGGTGTATAGTCTTGTTTATATCTGTTTGGTAATATTACCATCTCGGTTGTAACATTTTGTGTAATATATTTTTGCCAATGGCTGCGAATTCTACGAAAACAAAACCGAAACACGATGGCAGTTTTGGTCTAGAGCGAATCGGCGTTCATCCGATTATACGACAGTAGCGTAGATTTTGAAAAAGTTCATTTTGACGAAGGCTTTGAAAGTATATTTAAGCCGATTTGGAATGATAATACGGATGGATGAGCATGTTCTGAACGTCCTATTGGATAATGTGGATGCGATGGGCAAAGGTCACATATTTTTAAAGACTGATGTAAACTGTTGGAAGTTTTATAACTTGAATGGTTTGAAGAAATGTGTACGTCTTTGTTATTTGGATTTCTGCTATAACTTATTCTAGAAGCTCGATATAAATGGGGAATTGGTACAGTTTACTAGACCCTTTTCCAAATGTTTAGGAGACTTCAATACCTTCCCTTCGTCTTATTACTAAAAATAAACAACTTCTCAAGCCCAATTTTCGTGACATATTACAATCATGAGAATTGAAAAAAAGCATCGTTTGCAATGCCTAATTTCTAGTTCCTAGTTCAATTTGAAAGGGAGTTATGCGAGGAACAAACTCAAAAATAGGAAAAAATTACCAAAAAACCACATATTTAGACCTGCGAAGGGTCGAAATGGTGTTGAAAAGTCGAGACCTCCCAAGAGGCACAACTAGGGTCTTACTAAATGTACACACCTAATTTTAACTTTCTACCTCAATTTGGAGGAAAGTTATGCGAGGAACAAGCTCAAAAAATGAGAAAAACACATTTTTGGGGCTGTGAGGGGGTGAAATGGAGCTGAAAAGTCGAGACTCTCAAAATGCACATATAGGGCTCCTACTGAATGTACATGCCACATTTCAACTTTTTAGCTCATTTTGATGGGAAGATAGGGGAAGAACAGACCTTTTTCAGTGTCAAAAAGGTGAAGAACCCTCATGTCTCCTTTCCTAATTGACCTACAAGTTTGATTTTTGGATATGTTACATAACTTCGGATTCTCTATCGTTTGACTCGAAAAGGAACAATTTTTGTGTTTTTGGCCCCTCAGCAGCCCCTCTCTCAAAATGGAGCAAAACTGAATTTTGACTCAAGGTCATCTGCACTTACATATTTCTAATCCGCTGCCAAACTGAGCTAATTGACCAAATTGGAGCGATTTTGGTCAGTATTGAGCAGAGTAAATTATTTTAATATTCGGGAAAAAAAGGTGAATAAAAAAATTTAAATAACGATCTGACATGGCCAAAAATGGTGTTAATGGCCTTCTAGGACCCCAAAACAGATTTTGTTTGTATTATCCCCCCCCCCTTCAATCATTGATAGACCGTAATCGCCTGGTTTTTATTGACAATATGTCATGAAAAATCTAGCTAAAAAAAAGGTGATGTGTAGTTTTTTTTTGTTGATTTTCTTGCCTGCAACTCTTCTATTTATGTACGGAGAGAAAATTTAATGCAGGAAAATCTAAAAGTACTTCACTTTGCTCGAACCATAACAATAAAAGGACGAAAAATGAGTACTTATGGATATCTGTGAACTGAAAAATTGTAATTTTTCTGATTTTACTGTTGCAAAGTGTAGATTTTTAGATTTTTGTAAGAACATTTGAACGAACTTGAGCCCTCCCAGGCCTACCTTATCACCGCCTACGCTGTCCAAAAAAGTCATTCAAATCAGAAAATTTTCAAAGGTTAATGGGAGCAGCTTTTTAAGGCTGTTCAGTGGCTGGAGGAGAATTCAGTGTCAAAACCATGCTTGTGCATGTCGAAAAAATCTTTGTAGATTTTCTCGACAAATTTCATAATTTCTTCATTGAGGCTAAAATGGATCAAAGTAAGAGGCAAACAGCTTAAACTTTTCTAATTCATGTTTATGTTTTAATGAAAAAAAAATCGTAGCGAGATGGAGAAATTTTTTCTGCAAATTCGAATTCAGCATGAAAAATACACCTAGAACAAGATCATATTTTCACTGGAAAAATTTGATAATAGACTGATTCCACTGTCGTAAAAGTAGAAAGGATGAGAGGGCGTTAAGTACCCCTCCCTTTAGAAAGATTCTTTTCCCCTGTAAAAATTCATTTTAACATGCGAAAAAGCAGTGAAATTCAGCATTTATAGAGTTCGGAAATTTATCAAAATTATCATTTTCTGATCCTTGGCCCCTAAAAATTTTTTTAATTTTCACACTCGCTTCGCTCGGTCTTTATATTTTTAAATTTCTAAAACAATTTGCAGGAAGTTCTCCCTCCCAGCCAGATTTGACAATATTGTTACTCCACTGAGCGATTCATGTATTGTATAAAAATAAATGTTTTTTTCCCAAAAGATCAGAAAACAATAGAGAAATTTTGAAGATTTTTCAAATTTGAAAAGAAAATATATATTTAGAATCATGGATTGTTGGTTTTTTCTCCATTCATAGAGACGAAAACCCCCACATTTTTCTGAAAGTGAAACTGATTTTAGAAAATCTAAGCAGTCCTTCTACGGTACCTAGAGGATTAAAAGGATTTCGCTCCAAAGTATGCCGCATATCCAAGAATTAGCCGAATCATAGCTTGAATTTTTTTCCACGCCTCCTTAATGTACTTATTTGGAGATTGAATTTACATGAATGTCAAGTATATTCCATCCATAATTACACACACATTATACCTAATTTAAAGTTGAGGATTTACGCAGAAACGCTACATTGATTGAATACAAAAATAATTCATTTCAAATTGATCGATGATTGTTGTTAAATCGAAGTTGACGTCTACAAATAGGAAATAATGATTCATCAGAATTTTTTAGTTTTTTTCTTCTATCGATTATGCTGGCTGGTATGTGATGGCAAAAATCTTCTCCAAGAACTATAGGTATTATAAAGAAAAAGAGACGTAAACAGAGTGAGAGAGATTTATAATGAAGACAATAAAGAAAAAAAAATTAATATGACTTGTGAATCAAAGGATCATCATTCGAATCACATGTCATGGTGAAGTGCAATGTTGAACAACAAACGCATTGGAATTTTAAACGATTCTCGACACGTTAGGGCGCGGGCGTTTCGACGAATTTGAGCCTTTGTAATGTGGCGACAACACGGGACAGTGATGATAATTCTGAAATGGAGACGAGTAAGGATGACCATTTTGACCATAGCGTGTACGCACGTTCCATGTACATAGGATAGAAAAAAAATTGAACCCATATCTCTGAGCACGTTTTGCATTTGCACGCGGTTTACATGTACGTTTCATTGGTCGAGAGAGGTAGAGGTAGAGAATGAAATGATATCTTGTGTATGATCGTTTAAAACACCAATATGAAGATGAACACGCCGCACCCATGCCGCCTTCCGCAGATAGACTTTGAACGATCGTGTACCGTTATAAAGTGTGACCCAGTATTTGCCTATTCTACGTGTACTATGTCTGGTGTTCGAATGTATAGGTATAGGTATGGGTACATTAGTTTTAAACAGGAATAAGAGAACACATTCCTTTTATTGAGTCGCATCGTCGTGATCACGTTTCTTAGTTACACCAGCACACGATAATTACTAAAGGTACAATGTAAAAACAGCGTTTTACCTTATCGTGAATGTCTCCTGATGTCCACCTTTCCTACATATGCAACATTACCTTATTGTAATATACTGCGTACAGTTGTACCTGCGAGTGTGTGTATGTATATTGTAATAATCGATGGTCTCATTTTGTATCCTGTGTACGACTCGTACAATTTTGTGTTGGTGCCTTGGGTACCCAACTACCCATCTAAATATCTTATGAAATGTTTTAACTGTAGTTCTTTGAGAAAATAATTATATCAAAGTACACCTAGGTAATTACGCAGTTACGTGTGAAGTTGTGGATGAGCTCTGTACATTGCTCCAGAAATCAGATACTTAAGGATTTTTGAAATATGTGAGGCCGAAAATATAACTTTTTTTGAGGTTACTTATTTTTCAAAAATTCTTGTCTTATTTCTTTGCAGTGTACAAACATAATCCGTTTTGTTCATTGTATCACTTTTTGAGAATTTTGAAATTCATTTTTAGGCCTGTAAGGAGGTACAACTGGACTGAAAAGTTAAAACTCCCAAAAACACATTTAGGACCTCTACTAAATCTGCATACCAAATTAAAATCCCCTATCTCAGTTTGGATGGGAAATATCCGCGTCACAAACTCAAAAAATAAGAAAACCCTATGAAAAAATTACATTTTTGAGACTCTGCGTTTGGATGGTGGGATGATGAGGCTGTAAAGTCGACCTTCCCTTTTGATACTTCTACAGCCTCTATTAAATGTATATACAAAATTTCAACCCTCTACCTCAATTTGAGAGAAAGATATATGTAGTGCAGCCTTTTTTCAAAGTCAAAAAAAGGTGAAACCCCGATATCCTCCCTCTTGATTGATTTGGGAGACCAATTTTTGAACGCGCAACACAGCTTTACATTCTCCAATGATTAGTTCAAGGGTGAACAATTTCTATCGCTATCGCCCCTCATCATCTCCTCCTCCAAATTGAGACATAACTGAATTTCGACTTAGGTCATCAATCATGAGGTAAGAGTTGTCACAAGCGTACTGTTCCCAACAAAGTGCGCCATCCTTTACAGCTCTGCGCCTTCTTTGCTGCTAAAGCGACTTATCTCATTTGTGTTTTTATTGTGTCTGCCCATCTGGTAGGAGATCTTCCTCTCCCTTCGGAACCAGATACTTTGCGAAGAGTATGTCTTTTTCTAGGTTCTCCTCGTTCCTTCTGGCCATGTGTCTGAAATATTCCACGTTGCGCTTATCACATAGAACGCTCAGCCTTACTGGCTCCTCCAGTTCTTGTACAATTGACTTGTTTGTCCTCTGCGCTATCCGTGGGATTTTCAATATTCTTCTCCAGACCCACATTTCAAAGGCATCTATTCTTCATTTGTCATCTGCCTTCAATGTCCATGTTTCTGCCGGGTACAAAAGCAAAAACAAGAAACACAAGGGTTCTGGTTAGACTCTTTCTTGTCTCCTTGGATATCTTCCAGTGGTCATCACTAATTTTCCCAAAACAATTCGGTGCCGTATTTATTCCAAAGATCCACCATGAAAATTTTTTTCATGCTGGTGGTATTCTGCCTTAATATAGGATTTTAGGGGGGAAAACATCAACATTAACATACATTTAGAGCTGAATCAGTTGATCAACTCTTCAATGTAATAGAAAAATGTTGATGCAGTGCATATGTGAGCTCCTGGAATACTGCACAATATGCAATCGTTTATGCAGATTGACAATTTATACTGCTGAATGTTACCTTGTAACATGGTTGCCTTTTTGGCTTCAAAGAATTAGATATCAATAATCAAGTACCACAGTTCATTTTTAATTGATCTAGAATAAGGATGTTAAAATTTTGAACATTGACAGATTATGTGATTGGATATATTCAAAGAAGTTTTCACTCTTTCAACCACTTCAAAACATTCTTCCTTTACTGCTTTAAAGAAATGACTTTAAAACGTTTTTAGTGAATTCCTTAGCAAATCTCATTTTGACATGTAAATCATGCGTGTTTACAGATTGTACCTAGGCGAGAAAAGGGGGGTACCTTTACAACAACAATAAGTTTCAAAAAAAAAGTATATCCGAAGAAATTGCTCAAGAATTACTTTGACTATTTGTGAGATTTTGTTGTCAATTAAAAGCTAAAAGCGCATTGATATTATTTTACTCAATCGTAGTAGTATGAGAATTTTGAGGATGCTACTTACAAAAATCTCATTAAAGCAAACGAATACCAAAATACACGTTGAAATTGAAATTCTACGATTGTCGCACTATAAATAAATGCGGATACGGCGATGATGATGAAGTTTTTATTTCCATTACATGGGTGACTATCATTGAACGTACTAATGGTGTTCTCTATAGGTACTCGCTTACTTAGTAATATTACAGAAGCGAATGTACCCAAGTAATTATCTAGGCGTAATAATAATAATGATAATGGGGACGGAGGTGCGCGGAAACATACTCATTTGGATGTCTATTGGAGCGTGATAAATTCTATACGAGGTGATTTGGTGATTTACACTGCTGAGATACAAGCACCTTACTCGTCGTCGTCGTCGTCGACGATGACGACGACGACATCGACACAGCTGACCTTGTGAACTTTTCAACATAATAAACGTTTCGCGGTTTGGTCGGAATTTTTTTTCTCTCTCTTTAGGAAGTTTGTCGACGCGATGAGTGTAAATTAGAAAATTTATAAATGCTAATGAAGTTTCGCAACAAAGCCAAAAACTAAAGCGAAAACAATGTCTGTAATGAGGACGTAGTTGTCTGTATGGGTGCGTCGAGCGATTCGGTTCCAGTATCTTGCAAAGTACGCTGCACACATAGTCGTATACATATAAAGAGTACAATTGTAATGTATACGGTGAGTAGATGACATCGTCGTTGTCGGAGATTCTTTAATCAAGTTACAAGTTTTGCGAGCGTTTATTGTTTGATTCGTTGAAATGTACGCCTGGCATGGCGGGGCGCGAACTAAAGATTACAACGAAGGAAACACGCGCACTTTGCTTTTACCAATTTGCGTATACTGTATAAGTATTCGTAAAGATAATTGTGAGAATTTTTCTTTTCTAAGTACCATAAATAAGTGTGGAAAGATAAGCGTGCGCGAATGTCTACGATGTACGTTACACATATAGCATAAACGAGATGAAACAGACTCGATGAAGAGACGAAGTGACGTGCCAACAATTCGGCCGACGCGAGTTGTTTTTCCTGCAGTCTGTCTGGGTCCAGGTATATGTCGATGGCACAGAGAGCAGCATATGATGGCACTTATAGCCACGAGTTGTTTTTACCCAATTAAAAAAATGCTAATAATTAAGCCTTAACGGCGTTAATTGTCTTCGCGATTATAACACTTTCACTATTTGCGTATTCGCCGAATAGCTAGAGCTGTATTGCGTTGATGGCGGAGGAGTTCATCGCCTAGACAAAAGCAACGCACCAGCGCTAGCGCCATTATCGCGTATAGAAATCACCCGCAGCATTAGCATATCATCGTATTTCGCTCGTTACAATACCTACAAGTTGAGTTGAAAGTCAATGGAATAGCACACCTTTAAGCGGGCGCAAACGAGTGAGATTTGTTTGTCCTTGCTTCAGAGCCATAGCCATAGCTACATGCTTGCCGGTTGTTTTGCTTGGCTAATTCGTGTTCATCATCGCGGACATCCATGCAAAGGGTAATATGCTAATGAAGCGGTAGTAAAATTTGTATTTATTGGATAACGGTTTGGTCACGAGTGATGATCCAAGGATCTATATGATTGTGTACCGAGCTATCTGTGTAGAGTGACTTGTACATTGTACAGCAGGTGTAAGGTGGCCTTTTTTCTTTTTTTCTCAAACTACAATGCACTGGTGGGATGTTTTTCGAATTCATGTTTTTGCTTTGATTCATTGCCATTTAATCAATGGAATACTTGTCGGCATACTCCCCCTGCAAGCTGTGGTTTGAATTTTCCAACCTTGATAGGTGGCCTGTAATAGTACTAAGCTTTGAGATTCTTAATGTGTGTAATCAAGAGCGTTGCATTAGCATAAATTATTTTTTTCAATTAATATGTGCACGAAGTGCGTAACATGCACATGTAAATCATCTTTAGGATTGCTTCAATTCGATAAGTTACATTTGTTTTTGTTATAGTTAACAGTGGCACAGAGCTTACACTAAATTCTGGTACCAAGTTGTTCATGACCAATGCTGTTAGAAGCGCTGTTCACTGGTGTTCGGAAATTTCATGAAATGATTAAATAGGTGAAATGTTTCTGAAACGTTTCCAAAACGATTGAAACGATTCGTTATCTCCATTATGGTAGTACTTATACAGCTACCAAAGAAATAGACTGAGAAATATATGTTTGTGGAACATTATCCGATTATTTCAATTCAAAAAAGTTTCAAATCTATAAATGATAGAAATAAATGTAAATGGCAAACACATACGCAACATGAACCACGTATTTTATTTAGTTCTTTCTCTGTACGTAATCGTAACTCGTAGCTCACAAAAAATTAGCAATTGAACGAAAAGAAAAAAAAAGCATAGCTTCGCGATACTTTTCTAGCCTGATTTCATGTGTCATTGCAATTATGAGAATTGAAAAAAAGCGTTGAGGGTAGTAAGGGTTCAATGGGTCTAAAAAGTCGAAACCCACCGAAGGCTTATCTAGGGTACCTGTTGACTATAAATACCTACTTTCAACTTCCTAGCAAAATTTGGAGGGGTGTTATGCGAGGAACAAACTTTAAAAATTAGAAAAATCGACTAAAAACCCACATTTTTGCGGCTGTGAGGAGATGTAATGAGGCTGAAAAGTCAAGACCTCAAAAGACACATCTAGGGTCCCTACTAAATGTACATAACTAATTTCAAGTTATTATAGCTCAGTTTGGAGGGGAGCTATGTGAAGAACAAACTCGAAAAACTCAAAAAAATGAGAAACCTGACCAAAAAACCATATTTCTGGAGCTGTGAGGAGTGCTATGGAGCTGAAATATTGGGATCGCCAAAAGGCATATCTAAGGCCCCTGCTGAATATGCATACCAAATTTCAACTTCCTAGCTCATTTTGGTGGGAGATAGGGGAGGGACAGCCCCTTTTCAAGGTCTAAAATGGGGGAAACCCCTCCTATCTTCCCTCCTAATTGACATATAAGTTCAATTTTTGGATATGTTCATTTGTTTTCCTTCAAAGAAAAAATTAATTACTCTGCTCTTTATACACCAAAATCGCCCCAATTTAGTCAATAAATTTAGTTGAGGTAGAGGGAGGAGGAGGAGGGCTGTCAAAATGTTAACCAGCGAGTTTTCAGATCGTGGCAGTTTTGGAGTCCTACAAGGCCATCAGGACGATTTTTGGCCATGTCGAATATTTATTTATTCATTCCCCCCTCCCGACTCTTTTCAAAATCGTTTAGTCTGCTCAACACCGACCAAAATCGGTCAAATTACAAAGGTAAGCTGAAATCGGCGGTTATTCGATGTTTTTGAGTGGGGATGAACGTGGGTAAATTATTTAATATATTTAAAAATCAGCCTTCTAGGTCAATTGAAAGGGGAGATATGATGTTTTTCTCCTTTTTAACCTTGAAAAAGGACTGCTCCTTCACTATCTTCCCTCCAAATGGTGCTAGAAAGTTGAAATTTGGTATTTAAATTTAGTAGGGATCGTAGATATATCTTTTTGGGGTTTCGACTTTTCAGTTTCACTGCATCCCTTCGCAGCACTGGAAATGTGGTTTTTTGGGCTGGGTTTTATTACGTTTTGATTTTGCTCCTCGCATAATTCTTCACCAAATTGAGATAGGAAGTTGAAATTTGGTGTGTATATTTAGCACGGGTTTTATGCCTTTTTGTAATTTCAACTGTTTAGCCTCATTGCACCCCCCCCCCCCCCCCAACTGATTAGGTTTACTTTACATAATTCTAATATTTCATGAAAATTTGCTGAAAAAGCATTTTTTTTTTCTTGAACAATTAATGCCGAAAAGGATATTGTGTAACATGACCAAAAATCGAACGATCCAAGATCCCGATCCGGGATAATTTAAAGTTAAGGAAGAGATAATTTTTCGAATTTTATGGCTTTGAAAAATGAATTCCGCCTTACTTGCTTTTCATACTTCACTGTAGTTGGCTCAACATCTCACTCCGAAACCATTTCATGTAAGTTGGAAATTGTTCATTTTGAAAAACTAATAGAACGATTGAAATCTAGACTTTATAAATAGTGTTCATAGTCTTCTTATCGTGTGTATAATAAATATTTTCTTCTTCGATAAAATATTTAAAAAATATTTCTTCATCATCGTTATGGTCGTAGCACCTAGCTAATTATTTCAAAAAGCTTTCTTTCTTTCTGTAGTTCATTTAATATTTCATACGCGTTGCGAACGGAAGACAAAAGGAGCGCAAAAATGGCGGCGTAGACTAAACAAGAATAAAAATTTGTAAACAACTCTTCTCATCGAAGAACTAAAAGTAACTTTTGTTACATCCGCGAATGGAGGTAATTTTTGCACATGTATCGGCGGATACGCTTTCAGAATGATGACGGAAATAAGAAGGGTGTAAGATTGACGCGAAGTGAAAGAAAAGGGAGAACCAACAGCGCTAAAAGTTTCTGCATATAGAAGAAAAGTTCGCGATGGTTATGACGAGAAAATACGCTCGTAGTACGTTCCATGTACAAATTACGTTCAACCCTATCGAACGGTGAATTTTTCATTAAAAGACGAGCTTTTCGAGATGCTTAGCGACGACGGAGACGTGATACTGAGACGAGCACGCACTGCATGTTCGATTTGGTACAATGATGGCGATGTTGTTGGGAGAAATAATTGCCAATTGCGAATTACGTATACTTACAGAGATACCAATGCGTATTATTTTTAAGTACCTGTACCTATGACTGCTCAAGTGCTCGTACCTATCAGTACATTCATATTTGAAGCATGCGGCATTATGGTACACAAGAGTATTCGGATGACTATTGTAGCGTGACCGCGTACCACTGGCGGCGGTATAAATAAGTCATAAGTAGACCGTGTAAAGGCGCGCGCGCCCCGTGTAAAGAGAAGCAGCAAGCAGCCTATAATCTTGGAGCAAGAGCCGAGTATACATTGAGAATAATGCATAATTATAAGTAATGCCAACTTTGCCAAATCTTGGCGTTTATACTATTAAAAATTCTTCAACTCTCAACGGAGTAGATAATACAATACTGGCTGTTACATTACGAGTTCCCCTGTACCCAATTCTGGGTGAACAGGGAACGGGGCTCAACTCTGGAACTCTTATAGTAAATTGAAAATAAACAAAACAGAAAAACAAAGAACAAAAAAAATACAAAAATGGAACAGACAACCTAAACCAGGGGAGGGGGAGGGACTCGTTACATCACAACGCACTAGGAGTGCAGCGCAGCGCTCATCTCTCATTCACATGCGTCACACTCATTCATATATTCAACAATCATATACGTGTCTACACCATCACAAAAATAGAATCACAGCACGTCATTCATTCATCAGGGCTCAATAAAAACTACTCATTGACCCCGTCACAACCATGGACACACCAAGCATACATACATGAATCCCAATACATCCCCAAATGTACACACCTGTACCAACAGCCGGTACAAACCTTCACCAAGGTCAGGATCTATTTATCCATTTACATTTCTTCGCACATAATCCACAATCATCCATCTGAGAGCATACATATTTTCATTCTCAAGTTCTACGGGCAGACTGTTGTATGAATGAGCCGCTAAATAATGAAATTGGGACCAAAGCTTATCCTTCCACCAGTTAGGCAACGGTATCATACCTTCAGAGGATCCTCAGGTACATCAATCACCAACAGCAAAGCCATAAGCCTCCCTATACCTATTTATCCATTTACATCTCTTCGCACATTATCCACAATCATCCATCTGAAAGCATACATACTTGCATTCTCAAGTTCTACGGGCAGACTGTTATATGAATGAGGCGCTACATAATGAAATTGGGACCAAAACTTATCCTCCCACCAGTTAGGTAACGGTATCATACCTTCAGAGGATCCTCAGGTACATCAATCACCAACAGCAAAGCCATAAGCCTCCCTATACCTATTTATCCATTTACATCTCTTCGCACATTATCCACCTGAAAGCATACATACTTGCATTCTCAAGTTCTACGGGCAGACTGTTATATGAATGAGGCGCTACATAATGAAATTGGGACCGAAACTTATCCTCCCACCAGTTAGGCAACGGTATCATACCTTCAGAGGATCCTCGGGTACGTCAATCACCAACAGCAAAGCCATAAGCCTTCCTATACCTGTGCATAGAGCGCAGCAAAGTAACCAGATGGAGCTGACCAACATTTGGAACACCCAGAGAACAAAACACTGGCAAGGATGGCACATCCCAGCATTCACCAACCACAAACCGAGCGGATCTTTTCTGCAGCATCAGAAGGGGTCGGATACGACAAGAGGCTGCACCCTCACCACCACCAACATTGCATACTTCAGGGTGCTGTCAAACACTGCCGCATAGAACCTCATAAGAGGGGCCTTGGACACCATACCACTCAAGTACTGGACGAGACAAACAATTCTGCTTAGCCCTAAGCAATGGTCTCTCAACAACAGTAACGCATCATCGACTACCCCAAGATACCTATGACTGCTGACTTGCTGCAACGAGAGTGCAAGAGCAGCCAGACCCACAATCACTGCCATAGAGAAAGATCCTGTTGACGAGTCACATATATATATCTATTCTGCGGACCAAACACCATCAGCTCTGAAAGCATTCACTCGAAGACTTCGATTCTTGAACCAATCAAAAATCACACGTAAATCGGCATTCAGCTTCTCAATCAACTCATCCAGAGTTTTTCCCCGCACTACCAAAGCTGTATCATCAGCAAATGAGCTCAAGCAACCATTTAAACAAAGATGAAGCAACCCGTTCATAAAAATCAAAAACAAGAGGGGGCCCAGGATACTCCCCTGAGGCACCATCACTACTTCTCATACAGGTCACGCAAGAGTAACCCATGATCGACAAAGTCAAATGCCTTAGCTACATCGATGTACACCGCAGACACGACATTTTTTTTCTCTAGCTCGTTCACCACATTACGTACATGAAAAATTAGAGCCTGCTCGGTGCTGCGTCCAGGTAAAACCCGAATTGCAGGTACGAAAAGAAATTTTTCAAAATAAATACTTACGTTGTTGACGAAAACGCCGCAGTAATCCGGCGCTCCTTGAGGGGCTAGTAAATTTATTCCTAAGGTAACGATCTGACTACCATTTCCATAATTTATACATCCCGGTGTTCGGAAATCCTTTGTATGGACAGCACCTGTAAACGGATACGCGTATATCATTGATAGCTATCTGAATAACAGCAAATAAATCGTACATAAAATGCTCCAAATCACACACAAATGATTTTATACGCGTATTTCAATCCAGCATGTATTGCAGCGTGCTCGAAACGGTACCAGGTTAATGGGTATTGCATTGCAGAGTTGTATTTACAACGATCGTACTGGTAGTATACGTGGGTTTAGGTATGTGTGGAATTACTGGAAAAAATAGGGTATCGAGGAAAACCACCTAATAGGAGGAGGCCTATTCTATTTTTTTTTTTTTTTTTACCACGATGCTGATTTTGGCTAGCGTTGTGTTTTTTTCATGAATGTACTAGTTTGTTAGGTTGGCGCGGCGTCGTCTATGGATGTATGTAATTAAGCGTCCGGAAATAAGAGCAAAGTTTTCATTCGAATATCGGGCTGGTAAAAAGAGAACTTTAAATTTTATTGTTGACCACAAACGTTGTAAAATACGCTTCAGGCTAGTTCCAGGTATCTACATTGATTGTGGTTTTATACATCCTTCGTGATGGGTAACCTTTTAGCAGTTAGCTACCGCCTGTCTGCCTGTATTTAGATTATATATTTTGTTACGAAGAATATCGGTATTTGTGCTGAAAATAGCGACGGAAAAGTACACCTACAAAGCGAATAATGTACAGCCGAGAGTAAATATTTCGAGTGTGATAACATAAATGATATTTTTAACGTGTCATTTTTAGTAGATTTTATCCATTTTTAGCATTTTTAATGTGAGCAATTTTTTTGCATCATGTTATTATTCCACTGCCTATTTCTTTTATATTGATTTTTCTGTCATTTGTACAGAAGCGTAACCAGAAAATGAAGAATGAGTAGGCCAAATAAGGGCTCAAAAATTTTTGTTGGAAACAAAAATTAAATTCTTGTGTGTATGTGTGAGGGGGGGGGGGTTGGTGAAAATAAATGAATACTACAAATTGTTTAATTTTTTTATAACGTGAAAATACAAACGATATTCAAAACGGACGTATTATAACTCGCTAGCAGGGCGATAGCGAACAACTCGGGGGGGGATGAAATGTTAAATTTGTCCCCGAGCGATTTCGAGCTGATACTTAAGTGGTAGGTAGATACTATCGATAAACATCCTTCACCAAAGTTTTAACCCCCCCCCCAACCGCTCTTTGACATGTAAATTTGGTAAAAGACGTAAATGTGTCTTTTGCCAGTTCTGACTTTTCAGCTTCATTAAATCCGCTGGCAATCCCAAAGTAGTAATTCTTTAGATGATTTTCGCCATTTTTTGTCCGATTTTCCACGTCATATTACCAAAGAAAACTAGGCTTTTACAGTCTACTGATCGACTGTGGATGGGAAAGTGGAATATCAACAAACTACGTTTTGCGATCCTAGAAGACCATTACGACCATTTTTTGCCATGTCAATTGTTTGTTTTTTCCCCCTCTAAACAAAAAATCATTTGCTCTGCTCAACACCATTGAATTCGGAAAATAGGCTTCAGTTGACACGGCGGATTTGATGTTCTAGAGTGGGAATGACCTCGGGTCAAACTTCAGTCGTGCTCAAATTTTGGGTAGGGGGTGCTGAAGGGCTAAAGTCGCAAAAATTGCTCTTTTATGAGCCAATTGATGGGCAATCCAAAGTTGTATAACAGGAGAGATATGAGGGGTTTTCCCCTTTAAGACCTTGAAAAAGAGCTGCAACTCTCCCATCTCCCAAAACTTATCAAACAATCAGCGTCGCAGGTCTATTAGAAGGGGAGGTATGAGAGGTTTTCCTTTATTGAAATTGAAAAAGGGTTTCACCTTCCCCATCTTCCCTGCAAATTAAGCTACGAAATTGAAATTTGGTATGTAGACAAAGTACAAGTCACAGATATGCCGTTTGGGGGTTTCAACTTTTTAGCCGATTTTCATTTTCGCACAACCCCAAAAAAGTTGTAGTTCGGTTGGTTTTTCTTAATTTTTGAGTTTGGTCCTCGCATCCCCCCCTCTAAATTACACTAGGAAGTTTAAATTTTATTTGTAAATGTATTACAGGTCATAGATGTGCATTTTGATGATGTCGAATGTTTAGCTGCGTTGCACTCCCCCCCCCCCACGGTCCTTAGGACGTTGAAATTTGATGGTGGATTTGTTAAGAGTTGGAAATAATGTAATATTTTTTTATTTCATGTGCCATCACAATCTCCCCTCCCTTCCCCTAAAACAATTCATCTTCAACACTTCTTTTACACCATAAAATGTAACAATTCTCAAGTTGAAGTATCAATATTTCATATAAATCAAGTTGAGTAATCATTGTAAAACGATACCTTTCTTTTAATTGAAAAAAATTGACTGTAATTAAGGTTATTCTCCCTTCCCCTTACCCCCTCCAAGCAGTCTGATATCTCTGTTATATGAGAATAAAATATCGGATTGAAAATACCTGAAAATTAAAAACTATATAATTTAACTAATGTTGAGTGAACGTTCGACTTTTAGACAATTTGAATCGAAAAAAAATATGAGAATTTTAGACAAATTCATTTCAGGAAACTCAAGAAAGAAATGCATTGAAAACTAAAATCAGAAGTGAATCTGGCGGAATCTTAAGTCAACCAATCAATTACTAAATAGAAATATCAAAACAAAATAATTCGAAAGAAATCCTAAGAAATCTACAATAATGGCGGATTGAAAAAAATTGAAATCTTTAGACTTCATGAAATTACATTCATTATGAATGGAAATTAAAGAAAATCTGAATTGAATAGTATTAGATAATCCAAATCAGAGGAAATTGATAGCAGTGAAATCCGTATTGTTAAAACTCAAAATTAATTAATATGAAGAAAATTAATGAAAATTGTTCAAGATCCAGCAGCGACGAGGAAAGAATTGTAGGCCGGAGGAGCCAGAATTTCAGCCTCCTCTGTCCCCTGTTTTTGTATAGTTTTTTTCAAGAGGTTCTTGGGTTAAGAAATGAAAAGAAATGTTTTCTATTTTTTACCTATTCTAAAACGCCAGAAATCAATTGCACTAGATTTTCAAAGAATTCTCCTAAAATCGCAACCACTTTTATCGTGAATTTGACTGTAATTTTTTGCGCCAAAAAGGTAGGTGTACGCCCACGTAGAATATACCTTATCGTCCCTCTCTTCCTACGCCGCTGAGATCCATATTTACAGAAAGTCGAATGAAGTTTGGACAAGATATTCAATGGCATCAAAAATGTGTCAAGTCTAAAATCGTGAATTTCTGTTAAAGTGTGTACCTTCATTTTTTTATACCTAATTATTAATAAATTATATCATTATTTTTATTTTTAATCTTTCGAATCTCGAGTATATGTATCACCGCTTCTAACAGACGTATTGTTGAATAAAAATTAAATAAATAAATCAAAGACTGCATTAAACGTTACATATTTTCTCAATGCCTTCCCTTTCTTGCTTATTCACAATGCAAAGTCAGAAGAAGGAGGTTATCAACATTGACGACATGTGTAAGTTGCATTATCAATCTGAAGCAATACGATTAAACGAGTGCTTGTGAAAGATCGATTGGTTCTTTTGACCATTCCATTGTTCGCGTGTAAATTGAATCAAATATTACCCACCAGTACATATCCAGTACAAATCGTTCTATGCATAAGCACTTACATATATATTAAGTATAAGTACTCCATAAAATTATGTTGGCACGTAAGCTGAAAACAACAACAACAAAAATGGAATGCGAATAAGATTTATCTCTCTGTATTTTCCAATTTTTATATTCAAAATCGCCGAACGAATGTGTAACTTTTTTTTTTTTTTATTATAATTTCAACTCGAGTTTTCCGTTTAGTGTTTACAATTCTCAATGCAAGAATTGAATTTAAGTAAATGTAACAAAAAAGTATATTATAAAGAAGACCGAACGAAACAGGAAAATACATTCGACTCGTACCTATATTTGTAGGTACTTACGTACGTATATTTCGTTCATTTTTTTTTCACGTTTCGAAAAAGTCGTTCGCGCGATGAAAAATAAAATAAAAAGGAAAAACGAAAGAAACCCCTAGATGAAGTGAAAACGAAAAAAAAAAAAGGAGAGAGAGAGAGTAAACCAAGGACAGTAAAAAAAAAAAAAACGAATTGTATATACAGCCTAACGTACGAGTGTATTACTCATAAAATGATATACGAACCAAAGGCTCCGCCAGCAGAGAGATGGCGAATGCATATATAAAAAAAAGGCCATGACTGGCGTTGGCATGTTTTTCTCGCTTACGACGAGTTTTCTCATTTAATGACGCACCTGTTGGGTAATAAAAGTCGAAAGAAGAAAAATTTAACGAATTTCAAACGGACGGACGAGACGCGAGTGGTAGCGAGTTGGTATATTTTGTCGAGACCTTTGTACCCAGTACCCAGTACCCAGTACCAGCCATCGAACCTTTTAACGGCCTATTGAAAAATGACTGTAGAATTTATCGAGGCGCGTTACGCTCGTCCCTCGTAGGCTGCCTATTGTACCGGGTGTTCCGCATTTACCTCGACATCCTTGTACTAGTGATAGGTCAACTTATGAGACTTGCATGTGTATTGGTTAGCATAACCATAAAATTAAAGGGGCCGAGATATGGTATTTTCAAAATTTTACTTTCACCTAAACTTGCCGCTCCCTTTGAAAATTCGTAGAAAGAAATTAATAATTATAAAAATTTGCTGTTTGCTCTAAAACATGGTGCATATTTTCGAGCATGTGGGGTATTAAAATCAAGAGTGGGGGTGAGGTGGTTCGTAAAATATGGCAAAATGAATACAAAAAAATATATGACTAAAAATTTATAACTTTTTTTAGTTTTTTGTGAATAATTTTCGGAAAAGCTAATATGAGCACCTCATTAAAAAATTTTTAAGTGAACAGGAGAACATCTTTAACTCGGTGGTTGTGGTGGTAACTCCGAGGTATGCATTTATACGGAGAAAAAAATATCGATTGAAGATAAAAAATATTTCATAATTTTTGAACAAAAATAGGAAAAAAATTCTGATTTTGAAGGTAAATGTGAGAGAAGCAAAACGATTACGCCACAAGACAAGGAATATAAGTGAGTGACTGCGGCAAAAAAATCAACAGTAGGGATGAAGTGGTTTGCAAACTGTGACGATTCAAGTTTGCAAATAAAAGGCATCACTTCATAATCCTTTTTCAGCAATCAGGGTAAGGAGGGTTCGATGAGGCTAAAAAGTCAAGACCCGCTCCTGAATCTGCTTACCAAATTTCAACTTTGTAGTAAAATTTAGAGTGGAGCTATGGGAGGAACAATCGAAATCCCCAAGATGTACATCCATGGCCGGACAAGTCTACATACCAAATTTCAACTTCCTTCCTTAATTTAATCAAGGGGATAGAGGGGATTGTCCTTTTTCTAGATCAAAAAAGAGGAAAGTCCTTATATCTCCGCTCCTAATTGACCTAGAAGACTGCTTTTTGGATATGTTGTACAACTTGGGATTTTCTATCGATTGGCTTAAAAAAGAACAATTTTTGCGATTTTAGCCTCTTAGCATTCCCCTCCCCAAATCTGGGCACAACTGAATTTTGAACCGAGGTTATCCTCACCTCAAAATATCAAATGGCACGTCCGCTGAAGTCTGTTCCTCAAATTTTATCGATTTTTGCCAGTATCGAACTGAGCAAATAATTTTTCAATTTTAGAGGGGAAAATAATAATAATGATAAATATCTGACATGGCCAAAAATGAATGCGATGGTCTTCTAGGACCCCAACATGGATTTTGTTGATTATCTCCAGCTCCTCGCCGCATTCACCATAGGTCGGTAGATAGTATGTAATAGCCAGGTTTTCTTTGGCAATATGACATTGAAAATCAGACCAAAAATGTAGTTGAAAAATTTCAATTTTTTCCGTTTTTTGTGAATAACTTTTGAAAAATTTAGTATAGATTTCTCAAAAAAAATCTTTGAGATGAGTAGCAGGACATCCCTCGCCAATCCACTCAATGGCACGAGCAGAAACTTTGAAGGTTGCTTCCCAATGGAGAAAAAAATGTAAAATTTAAAAATGTATCAAATTTTTTCTTCATTGTGAAGCAACCTTCAAAATTTCTGCTCGGGCCATGGGGGGGGGGGTTAAGGCATGTAAACTGCTATTTGTTTCAAAGATTTTTAGTGGGAAGCTCATGATACTTTTTCAGAAGTTATTTACAAAAAATTGTAAAATTGAAAATTTTCAACTACATTTTTTTATACTTATATCGTGACAGTTTTCAAACCACTTCATCCTCACTCATTATTTTTTTTACCACAGCCCCCCTCCATTTTTGTCCAAAAATAATGATATTTTTTTCTCTCCGTATAAATACAACCCCCGGGGTTATTTCAGTTTATTTCAAAATTTTATTCACAAAAAACTAAAAAAGTTACAAAATTTTAGTCATGTTTTATTGCATTTATTTTGTCATATTTTACGAACCACTTCACCCCTCTTCTTGATTTTTATACTACGCATGCTCGGGTGGGCCAAATTTTTTTTTTTGGAAATCAGCAAATAGCGAGGTTACAATTGTTGCAAAATCACCTCAAAGGAACACGGTAAAAATTTCAGCCTCCCAATTCAATTTTTTAAACTAACAAAACTCACTAAAAGTTCGAAAATTTTTAAAAATCGAATGAAAATTTTTTCTAAAAACGGAATTATTAAGCATATTTGAACTGAAAATTATCATTGTTGGCAAATTTTTCCCATTTCTCTTTTTTTCAGAGGCTTGTAAAAAATGATACTCTGTTTCTTTTTACAATTTTCTAAAAAACCACGAGGGAAATTTTTTTTTTGAGAAACGCCTCACTGACATTGATTTAGGACATCCATTTTAGATAATTAAGCGTAATGTATCAATTTTATCGTCCACAGTCGATTTTTCAGGGTCACTCAAGATAAGGTATTTTTTTTACATATTTTGATATAAATTTGTTGGAAAATGATTTTTTGAAAAAAATTTCATCACATGGGACACATTTTCATCTATTTTATACCCTCAAAGGATATTAATTCATTTTTTTTTTTTTTGAACCATTTATACGGTACTTTGTATGCTTAAACACCAATTGAGAACCCCTGAAAAGGGCAGAAGTAAGAAAAACGTATCTCAAATGGACAAAAGTAGCTGTACTCAATCTGTTTTACTAAGAATTTACTGAAAAAAAAAGTTTAATTATGTGAAAAAGTTTTTGAAAATATACAAAAAAAAAAATTTAAGCACCCTGAAAAATTATCTATTAGGGATAAAATTGAAATATTGCATTCAATGGTATAAAATTGATGTCTTAAATTCATTTCCGGGGAGCATTTTTTGAAAAAAATTTTCTCCGTGGTTTTTCAGAAAATTGTGAAAAAACACAGAAGTGAATTTTTTTGAAAACCCCTTGAAAAAGAAGAAATGGCAAAAATTTCTCAGCAACGTTTATTCTGAACTTAAATAAATATAATAATGCCATTTTTGGAGAAAATTTTCAAAAAAGTTTTTCTATTAGATTGTTTAAAAAGTTTTGCAAATTTAAAAAATTACGTTGAGGGGCTGAAATTTTCAACACATTTTTTTGATATTATTTCGCAGCTATTGTGACTCCTCCTGCCCCCGTTCGCAGATTTACAAAATTAAAATAAGCAGCAGGTTTGGGTGAAAATGAAAATTTGAAAATAGCATTTCTCGTCTCCTTCAATTATTTGAGTATGCTAACCTTCATATACGTAAGTCTCATGAGTTGATCTATTACTGGTATAAGGATGTCGAGGTTATTGCGGAACACCCAGTATATATACTTGAGCTTAATTCTAAATGGTGGCAAATATTAACTTTTGTTGTAGGCTTTCTACGCATCCGATTTACGAAATTGGCCAAATAAAAGAATACTTACGTAGCGAAGGAGGTATTTTTTTTTTATCGGTAGGTGTTGGCTTTTTGATAAATTATCTCGGATATTTTACATTTATTGGTGCGTATCTTGGATGCTGGCTGGTTAGAGGAAGACGTTCACGTTAGTTACTTCGCGTACAAAACGCTTTTAACGATGTACCTGCCTATGTGTAGTGTGTATAAAAAGGTAGGATGTGGAGGAATGCGAATGTTGAGATATTTAAACGACCACGCGGTGGCATTGTTCGCGATACGATGCGACGCCATCGTGTATAGTTTACGATACGATGAGATAAAAGAGAACTTGGAGAGATTGTATACGTATGCAGAGGGAGGAGAATACGCTACGTATGTAAGAAGAGAATACTACATACGCATACGTAAGAAAAGAATTTTTATAAAGAGTTCAACTATTGCGAGCGTTTTTCCTTATACAGTCATTGATCAAGGTAAGTTAGTTTTTATATAGGTATTTGGTCTTTTTTTTCTTCTCTTTCTCACTCTTTCATTAGTATCATTTTTATTTACGTAACCTTCGAAAGACGACGCTAACTTGACTCTTTTTTTTTTTTTTTCATCCACTCTTAATGTGGACATTTTACGCGCTCGTGTGTGCTCACACAGCGATGATCAACGCCGACCACCTCTCGTCGTCCTTCCTTTATTAGGTGGAAGCAAAGTGAGGCTATATAAGCACGCCCGTGAAACAGCTGTTTTAATTATTGAAACAAAATTAACAACATTACGAGGTCGTGTTTCTAGTAGGTCTAAGTATGCGTATGTACGAAGGTGGATTGAACTTGGCATATCAAATAATGTGTGTAGGGTATTACCCTAAACGTACCGTACTGTACCGTACGTTCGTTTGTAGTATGAAAAATATTCGAATTTACCGGTATCATAAATGTGTATAGTAAGTACGTGAAGTTTTGTTACTTACCGACGAAAGGTTGATTCGTTGATACCTTTATGGTCATGTAGCCTGCTTTACAGGTGGCCGTAATGGTGGGTACGAATTCTTGTTCTGCCAACGCTGATCCTCCATATCTTCCCACCTGTGAATTTGAAACGAATTCTTACATTAGTGTTGTAATGTGTAAAAATAGCTAGTACAAGTATGTACGATTTATGTAAGAAAAAATACGAATCATTGATATTGTTCTACTGTTCGTAATCGTATAATTTTTGTATCTATAAATTTCTCCTCGAAAGTTGAATTTAAAAAATTTCTTAATAAAAATACGACTAGGAATTTCTGGCAAAAAAAAAAATGAGGAAATGGGCAATAGAGTACAAACTTTATCAGTTGCAAATTGTGGTCAAATTTTTTCTTTACAAAACAGTCTGATCTCGCTGGACATGACTTTTCCTGAAGGAGACATTTTAGGGAACATTTTAAGGCCATGTTACACAAAATTGAAGCTTACCGAATTTACAATACAGCGGCCAATTTTGATTGGCATATTGGCAGGTGATCTGAAATTTCACTTTTACACTGGTGACTCGAAAAGTACGAAGTTAACGAAAAAAATGAAAGGCATTTTTCCCTTTTAGAAAATCATCCAGTTTTATGAAGTCGATTTAGTTGGTATATTTAGTAAAAATTTGAAAAATAGGTAAAGGATGCAAAAAATTAATCAAAAATCTAGAAATAATGTTGAAAAATCGGCGAGAATTGTCTTGAATTATGAAAATAATCGTTGAGAATCGTTAAAAATTGGGTAAAAAATTGCCTAAAATGGGTAAAAAGAGCACGTGGATGAACATTGAACAAAAATATTATTAAAAAAGTTGAAAATTATCTAAAATTGGGTAAAAAAAATGACAAAATTGGTAAAAAGTGTAGGTAATTAATTGAAATTCGCGAAAAAATGTTGGGAAATTGGTAATAATTGAACGAAAATGTGAAAGAATCGTTAAAAATTATCCGAAATTGGGTCATAAAAAACGACAAAAAATTGGTGAAAAGTGCTAAAAATTAATCAAAAATCAGGGTAAAATTTTGAAAAATCGGTGAAAATTGGTCGTAAATCATGGTACAATGTTAAAATTAGTGAAGATTGACCAAAAATCGTTAGAAATCATCGAAAGTTGAGTAAAATGTGCAAAAAACAGATAAAAAATGTTGAAAAAGAAATGAAAATTTATCTAAAATACGAAAAAAAAGTCGTTAAAAAATTGTTGAAAACTGGTTTCAAAATAGACAAAAATTGGTAAAAAGTTACAAAATTTGATCATAAGTTATTGGAAAATTTCGGAAAATGGGTAAAAATTGACCAAAAATCATTGAAAATCATCGAAAACTGGTTAAGAAATTGACAAAACAGGGTTAAAAGTGAGAAAAATTGATTGTAAACCTTGAAAAAATGTTAATAAAGAAGTGAAAATTTACCTAAAATCATGAAAAAAGATTAAATATTGGGTCTAATTTTACTGAAAATCGTTAAAAATCATCTAAAATTGAGTAAAAAATGACTAAAACGGATCAGAAATCAAGAAGAAATGTCGATTAATAAGTGAAAATTGGCTCAAATCTTTTTTTCTTCATATTTTAGCTTTATTTTTGCTCATTTTCCGGTATTTTTTCTTGATTTTTGATCAATTTTTTGCACGTTGTATCTAGTTTTGTCAAATTTTTACCCTATTTTCAATAGTTTTTAACGATTTTTAGTCAGTTACCACTCAACCTTCAAAATAATTTCATGATTTTATGACCAATTTTTGTCAATTTTTTTAAATGAAATTTTCAATGATTTTTAACGATTTTTTTCTTATTTTTGGTTAGTTTTCACCTAAATTTCAACAATTTTTCGTAATTTTTTGGTCAATTTTCACATTTTTTGCGAAATTGTTTCGTAATTTTTGATGAATTTTCTGCACTTTTTAACCATTTTTTAAAATTAGACCAAATTTTTAATAATTTTTATTCATGTAGGTCACTTTTTACTCATTTTTTAACATTTTGTTCATAATTCATAACCAATTTTTGAGCGAATTTTCGATAATTTTTAACGATTTTCTTCATATTTTTGGTCAGTTTTCATCCCAATTTTCAACAATTTTTCAAATTTTTAAAGAATTTTCTGCACAAATTTTCAATGATTTTTCACTCATTTTTCAACCCTTTTTTAGTAATTTTTTACCCATTTTTGTCCAGTCTTTACCCAATTTTCAATGATTTTTCATGACTTTTTTTCACGATTTAAACCAAATTATATCTATTTTTAAGCATGTTTTCAAGACTTTTGATCAATTTCTTGCACTTTTTAACAATTTTTGTCAATTTTTTACCAAATTTTCATCACTATTTAATAGTTTTTATTAAATTTCTGCCTAAAATAATAAAAAATGAGGTAAAAATTTTATAAAAATGAGTAAAAAGTGATGAAAAATTTCTCTAAAATGTGAAAAAAATTGTTTAAATGATGAAAAATTCGGTGAAAAGTAAACAAAAGCAGGTGAAAAGTGCCCAAAGTTGATCAAAAATCCTAAAAAAAAACATCGAAAAACATGTGAAAATTTACCTCTATTTGGATAAAAATCGTGGAAAATCATTGACGAAATGCAACTTCAAATGATTTTCTTATAAATGAGTTCGTGGATTGAGTTGAATTCAATTTTATACGAATTTCAATATCCTCATCATTTCTATTTTGTGGGTAATAGATTCACCAATTTTTAGAACTTTTTTCGAATGTTCAACGTTTTAGTATCAACGACAGAATTAAGCCCTTCGAAAGAAATTTAGGGGGCCTGGATTTTTTTCTTATTGTTCCGATTAATTGTAACACAAACAATATTCATCGAATCCTTCTTCCTCCTTTGAGATTTCTACAAACCATGTACTATCTGTGCACTTATTTGAAATCTCTCACGTATTCTGGTGATAATTATTCCTTTTTCATAATCCATACTGATCACTTTGATTTGATAAAACGTATTATGGCATCGTATTGGAACATAGAAAGATGCCAGTGATTCAGTTCTAATTCGATTTACAATATTTCACTGGTAGAAAGATTTTAAAAAAGTGTTGGATGTTTGCTACGCGAATCGCACAGTGATAATCGTTGTTGCTACTGGAATCAGTGCAACTGCGTCGATTAGGTATACTTATACCTACGTAGCTTTCTCTCGATTAATAAGCGACTAAGTAAACACCTCGTGATCACTGGCTCGAAACGCGTTTTCATAGTTTGTAAAAAATTTATTCAATACGGCGCGCCGACGAAAAGAAAAAAAAATTTCAACCATGGATGACTATTAGGTAATCTGTGCGAGTACTACATTTAGATATTAAACGAATATACTTATATCTACAAGCCGAATCGTTGGTACCTCTACCAATACCTATAACTTCGATGAAAAGATTATTCAAATATACCTAGACTCATATAGTCGTATTCGTACCTACGTAAGCAAACCTACTTGTCATCGTTATCGCTGCCAACGTCTCGATAAAAGTGAAATTAACGTTGAAAATAATTCGATTTTTTTTTATTCATTTCGATTTTACATTATATGGCATCTTTGGAAACGATTTTTAATTACTTGAAGCCTACCTGTTGGTTATAGTTGTATAATTTGTTCAGAATAACAAAATAACCGCAGATTTTGTGTTAGAATTGTTTGAACTTTATGGAGAGTTGTACAGGTGAAAATTGGCAACACTGTTTAGGGGAATTCATTAGCTGGAAAATGAAAATCCGATTTTTTTTTTGCTCAAGAATTTTCTGTTTCTCAAAATGAAATATGAAACCGTACAAAATCCTCTCATTCAGTTCGATACGAATTAAAATCAAGAAAATTTGGTCATAGGTTTTCGTTAATTGCAGATTCAACGAAAAGAGCGAGAATAGCCTTGAATTGGAAGAGAGATGTATAGAAGGAGACTGATTTGAAAGTAGAGAAAGACGGCATTTTTGTGACCTCTAGCACCTTGAAAAATCAATTTTTTTTCGTTGAGAGCACATCTTAATTGATTTGGGTGGCATAAATTGTGTATATACTTGATTTGGCTTTAAAAGAAGTCTTGAATTTCAATTCTCCCCTCCCTCAACTAATCTTGATGGGATCATAAAAATCCATCTATTTTCTGATAGGTATTTTTTTTCGAGTTTCTCCCTCCCCCCCTCTTTTACCATTGAACCGACAAGAAAGGGTACATGGACCATTCTCCAGGTAAACGCTGAGTTTTGTCGCCGAATTTGAAAATCTTGAAGTCTCAAAATTTTTTAAACAATTAAATATTAAGCAGAGACTTTTGGAAGAATTTAAAAAGATATTACAGTTGTGTAAGCTTCACTAACCGCGAATGCCACATAAGTAATTTTAATATTAACTGTTGAGAAATATGTTGAGAAATATTCAATCAATAGATGGAATTTACTAATCTAATAATCTTTCATTTTCGATTGCATGAATAATGTATATTTATCATGTTAATTGATAACCATGTACTAATTTAATTAGATAAATTAATATCATAAGTAGTATTTGAGATAAAAAAATTCTAATCAAAAAGATAACTTGAAGGAAGATTATTAGATTAATAAATTCCATTTATTGATTGAATATTTCGCAACATTCAATATTGAAATCATTAACGTGGCATTTGCGATTGGTGTAGCTTACACAACTGTAACATCTTTTTAAATTCTTCCAAAAGTCTGTAAAATGTTCTCAACATTCAAAATTTTAG
>FIZR01029246.1:0-20283 GCA_900060175.1 Ferrisia virgata
TGACGTCACACTGTTGATGGCCCACTAATAATATTTTTAGTTTTTCTCCACATTTCCACTTGAAATCATAAAATCAATTCTTCATAAAATCAGTCCACTGATGTCACATCTCTAATTTTTCTCAACATCTCAACATAAAATCTTAAAATCAATCCGTCATAAAATATGTCCACCGATGTCATTCCAAGCTATAAAAATCTGTCCGCAGATGTCAGTTCAATGATGGCGTCACACTTTTCACGGTCCACTTGAAACATCTCGAATTTTTCTCCACATTTCAACATAAAATCTTAAAATTAATCTTTCATAAAATAAGTCTACTGATGTCATTCCAAGTCATAAAAATCCGCCCAGTGATGTCAGTCCACTGATGACGTCACACTGTTGATAGCTCACTAATAATATTTTTAGTTTTCCTCCACATTTCCACTTAAAGTCATAAGATCAATTCTTCATAAAATAAGTTCACTGATGTCACATCCTTCATAAAATAAGTCCACTGATGTCACATCCTTCATAAAATAAGTCCACTAACGTCATTCCAGCCTATAAAATCTATCCACAGATGTCAGTTCAAAGATGGTGTCACACTGTTCACGGTCCACTTAGAACGTTACTCATTTTCTTCACATTTCCACTTAAAATCATAAAATCAAAGCTTCATAAAATAAGTCCACCGATGTCATTCCAAGTCATAAAAATCTGTCCACTGATGTCAGTTTAATGATGACGTCCCACTACTGATGGTCCATTTGAAACACCTCCAATTTTCCTCAACATTTCAACTTGAAATCTCAAAATCAATCCTTCATAAAATAAGTCCAGCGATGTCATTCCAGGCCATAAAAATCTTTCCACTGATATCAGTCCAATAATTATGTCACACTATTGACGGTCCACCAATGTCATGTAATGATGACGGTCGATTGTTGACAATTTTTTTCGGAATGCGCTGTGAAACATATTTCGATGTTAAAAAGCAAAACAACGAAGGAAGTACAACTATCGCAATAGCGGATAGAGTCCACGAAAACCGTCACTTTCACGGGATTACCCCCGCCCCCGCCCTAAGACATATTCATTTCCATTTCTCCATTTCAGTTACAGTTTATCGCCCGTTCCATATTCAATGGTTGAAATTGTTTGAAATTTGTGAGAACACCACCGTTCCAGGGTGCCTGGAGGATTCTGAGAAGAACTCACAAATAAAAGGTTGGACAAAATCAAATTGCGTCTCTGAAACTGTGCCTATGAATTAACGAAGTGCGATGAAAAAAGATGAATTTTTTCTTTCTAAAACACTCCTGAATACCCCACCCCCTTCCCTTCTCTGCCTCTCTCTGTCACTCTTCAAAAAATTCTATAAGTTCTTCAAATTTTTCCCCTACTAGATGCTCGAGCGGTCTCTGGTGGCAATCCTATATTAAGAAGGCGAAAGGAGTAAATTGAGTACATTTTCTCCCTTAAGGTAGGTATATCCATCAGGATGAATATTTAGAGATAAACGAAGGTGTTGTGAGCTTGGTACATGCGATCTACATATGCATGTAGTTTGAATTTGATTGGAATAATTTAAAATGGCGGGGGAAAGGGAAAATCAACATTATTTGAAATTCCTCGATGACAGATAGTTATTCTGCGAACGAGAGCGAGAATTTCGACCAGTTCACGAATGTAGGTATATTGGGTACATAACCGTATACAATTTAGAGACACGGGTGATGTATGCGCGTACGAGTATAATTTCGTGAAAATGCATACAATTTACCGCTGAATGCTCACACGCTTACAATATGTTGGCTTGAGAAGAAGAATTTTAATGTCTCGTGACAAGCTGCAAAACTAGTTTCATTTCGATTAACTAGTAGCCAAGATCTACTAACAATTCTCGGCTGGTTATCGAATATACATTTATAATACTCGTTGTACGCGTATCTATACAAATAATATATATTATAAGGTGTAGTAGGTATATCGCATAGTGCTGCTGCGAGCCAGAGCATGGAATCTCGACGACGACTGCCCCTGCCTAATACCTAAATAAATAAAGTACGCGTATAAAGACTAAAGAAGTCAAACAGAGATAGACTCCGATGTCAATTAAAATTTTTTGTCGTTTTTTTTTTTTTTTTTTTTTTTTCAACGTAAATCTGTCATTGAAACGATTCGCCAAACTATGGACTATATGTTAATTCGGTCGTCGCGTCGCATCGCTCGTTTATTCAAACCTCTACAGATCGATTCGTTCAATAATAGATTAAGTATGTATGAGAAAGATACACACACACACACACAGGTCCGAGTGGCGAGATCGCAAGTCGCAAGACATATATTATTTATGGGATGGGCGCCTCGCGGCCAAGTAAGTAAAAAAAAAAAGTGTTGGGCGTTGGGGTAGTAATAGTGGAGTGTGGGAAAAGTAACAGAGAGGTTGAAAAAGAAAGAATCGAGCGTGTCGCCAAGAATTGCGTGGCTCCTCGAGTCATATACCTCCAAGTGAGAATAAATATTGTGATCGCATGCGTGTGTCATTTGAATAACATATGAGAGTAAGGTGAATGGGTCAACCTGCTATCGCGTTCGTATCGTACTCCGTTGCTATAGATTGTAAGCTGATGCTCGTATATCAAGATTTTTCTACTGTACCGGACCGCGCCACCATCGAATGATCCAGTGTGCGAGAAAATCTTCGCTACTAATATGTTAGCGATGACTCGAATGGTCACGTCAGAGTGAAGCTGACCCTCTCTAGTATGCAGGTATACTATATTCGAGTACAAACGATTTTTAAATAAGTTTACATTTGCGATAGTTCGAACAAACGAATGAAATAACGCCTATGTCGATAATTGAACCAGCAGACAGATGGTGTGATTAATAAGACGTACCTACCTATCGTTCGATCGGACCAGACTCTTCCTTTGGCGAGTTGAAAATTACGTAGGTGGCGAGGTGTATTCTGATGCATTCTGTGGTAGATTGCAAAAATACGTACCTACTGCTTACCCAGGTGAAATCTATCAAAAGCCTGTTTCTCTCGTTGTGTTTTTATTTTTCAGACTTGAATCTTCGAAATTTCAAAGCGAATACATTTACTGATAAACGTGGCGTCAGTCCGATATTTATTTTTGCCCAGAATTTAAATAGGCAAGTAAGTCCAAACCAATCGAAAAAGAAAACAAGATTGTATAATATATCAGATTTCATATCTGGAAACTAGTCGTAATGAGCAATTGGATGGACGAAAAGACGGGTGGTCCCCTCAATTTTTCACTACTCGACCGTTGCTCGCTTATTGCCTTTCTTTTATCGAACTAGAGAAGTGAAATTTGAGTTTTTCTTTTTCGACCTTTATCTTGTGAAATACAATATTTGTGTGAAATTTTCTATTTACAGAATAAAATGTATGCCTTTCATCCAGCTAGTTAACTTTTAAGGGGAGATATGCAAGAAACAAACTAAAAAAAAAATGTAAAATCCATCAAAATAAACCACTTTTTCGGGAATGTGAGCTGGAAAAGTTGAAATCCCTCAAAAGGTCCATTTAGAGCTTCTACTAAATTTGCATACCAAATTCCAAACCATGAGAGCACCAATCAAATCCATTGTGGGTCTGTGGAAAACTAATTAGACTATTTTTAGGCAAGTCTAAAAATTATTTTAATATTTGACCATAAAAATCCGGGATGTTCAGATTTTAATGGCCTGAATGTTGATGGCCGTAACATTGGTGGTCAACTATTCTGGGCTGTTAACAGCTGAATCATTAGAAGTTGGATTATGTTCGTGAAAAAAGTTGAATGTTATGAAAAAAATGCTAAGCAATATTCAAAATTCCTAATGTTATGAAGTTATGTCACTTCAAGTGAAATTTGGACTTCTGCTAAAACCGGGGAAGTGATGACATGGAGAATTTTGAAAATTTGTTTGCCAATTTTTTCTCAACATTTAAATTGACGTTCAAGATGTTGGCAGTTCAGATATTGATGGTTAACTGTTGATGGTCCACTATTAATGGTCAGCTCTTTACAGTCCACAATTGGCTATCAATTATTGATGGTCAACTGCTGATGGATTCGGACTGTCAAGAGTTGACAGTTCCAATCCAAATGGTGCGGATGTTGATGGTCCACCATTGTAGGTCAACTCTTGACAATCCACTGCTAATCATCAAATATTGTCTCGCCTGGACCATCAACAGTTGAATTGTGTTTGATGAATAAGTTGGGGCGTTATGAAAAGAAAAATCTAAACAATTTTTCAAAATTCTAATGGTCAACAGTAGACTATCAAAAATTGACAAACAATTGCGGACCATCAAGATTTTGACTGTCAACTCCTGACAGTCCGGATCCGTCAACGGTTGATGGTCAGCTGTGCACTTATCAAGAGTTGACTGTGAATAGTGGACCATCAAGATCCAGACAGTCAGCAGTGAACCACCAAAGTCTGAAATACCTACATCTTGAATGTCAACCTGACTGGTAAAAAAAAAATGCCAAGCAAATTTTCAAAAATTTTTCATGCTATTAGTTCTCCGATTCCAGCAGAAGTCTAAATTTCATCTAAAGTGACATGGCTTTTGAATTTTTTTTTTTTTTTTTTTTTTAACATTAGGAATTTTGAAAATTGCTGGAAACTTTTTTTATTACATTTCATTTTTTTATCGTTTTTTTTTCTCTTTCGAAGTACATAGTAGGGGACCAAATCGAAAACATCTGTTGCAGATAGTAATTTTGACTCCATTTTGAACCTTAATATTTGAAGAAGGGATGAAACAAAGAGGCTGAAAAATGGCTGTAAAAATTCCTTTGACATTAAGTACCTATCATCTTCAACTAATACCTTAATTAACCATCCAGGGGACCGAAAATGGTCTGAAATGAAAATATCTACGATCAGTTGAAGCTGACCAGTACTTCGTAGCCTATCAAAATTTACAGCATCGTTATTCCCATTGATACAATTACATAATCCACTGTTCTATAATCGTTGACTACTTTGCGAACCCCTAAACGGTGATTAAGTTGTAAAATTATCGAGAATTTGTTAACGATCAATCTTGATAAGGGCGGTTGCTGGTGTTGTTGTTTTCTTTCGTGCCCGTGTCTCGGTTATTTTAATGACAATTTATTAAGAATAAAAACGCTCATATAGTTTATTGAAGCAGACAACCAGTAGCTCGTATATAATCGAATAAGAATAGAAAACCACGAATAGATCGAATCAGTTTCGGTGGGTACTTACCTACCTACTTACAGGTATAAAGTATTACATAGGCTATATATAAATTTAACATTTATATTAGCGAAATGATCCGATGTATTAAGTGCGAACACGCACTTGAGTACGTGCGCAGAAGGGAAAAGGGAGATAGGTGCGAGGGGGCAGTTTTTAGATAAAAATCGGCGCCACCGTTCATCCAAAAATCCGATACTTGGAGATACTGTTTCTCTCTGCACCATTTCGATCTCTTTTAATTAATTTACCGCAAGATGAGCCCTTGACGAGGTGATTTAGATGTCCGCGATAGGCATTTGTTCGTTCGCAAGTCGTTGGATGAGAATATCGAAAGGCCAAGAGGTATCCGAAAAAATGTAGATATGTAGGGTATGAAGTAGGTGTAGGTGTTATTTGAACAGGCAACTAGAACGTATTGTGGAAGATGTTATGTGTCCGCGTGGCCCTGATGGTTGACGAGCGAGGTGTCCTCTTGAAAGGACCAAACAGTACGATGTGGGTAGCCACAAACATTCCTGCGGTTTAGACGCGAGCTACAGTTACGACCATGGATGCCATCGACAGGTCTGAATTACTCTGGATTCTACGTGTTTTGGTACTCTTGGTCATCGTGTCGTTTGTTTCATTCATTCATTATCTCATTATCATCTACTTCTTTATAAGAAATCGTTCATTTATAATAATAGAAGCTAATAGTATAATTATCTTTTTTTCTTTCATGCAACTTTTCATTGATTTTCCTCTACCATTTTTCTATTGCTGTTATATGCGTGTACTTAATGTTTCATTCATTAGTATTATGTTTATTATAAGATGTTTTACTTACTCGTAGTTATATTAATCGTTGATTTGTGTTTGTTTCAGGTCAGCACATCCGTCATATTCTTTCTTAACGTGAGTTTCAATTTTTTGTATTCTTATGTTGTTATCGATTTATTTAATTAGTGCATATTTTGTAAATAATGACAAAATCAAAGGGAATTTTTTTCAAAGATTGAAGTGGGGAAGGATTATTTAGTTTTTTGACTATTCAAAATCAGGGCCGGCGAGGTGAGCCTACACGCCGCTTAATGGAAAGTTTATAACGATGGAGATGCTAAATCTCAGTGTGATAGGCAATTTTCAAGTACAGTACATTTTGCGTCAAAATGGAGTGATGGTAGTTTTCCACCAGTCATGGTATTGTACCTATTCCTCAAACAGTAAAGTACAAAAATGTAAGACAAAATTGCATTAAAATGTAGAGAAATTCGTTTGAATGTGCATATTAAAGCTCAAGAGATTTGTGTGGTTTGTGATCATTATTTTGCACATTTTACCCATTTTAGGCAATTTTTTAGACTATTTTCGATAGTTTATAACAATCTTTTCCATTTTTTAAGTCACTTTTCAGCTGTTTTCGTAAAATTTTTTGATAATTTTTGATAATTTTCAACGATATTTTCAGAATTTTTGGCCAATTTTCTTCATTTTTTAAACATTTTCCCCCCGATTTTTGATCAATTTTTTTCTCATTTTATCCATTTTCGTCCATTTCAACGTCGAAAGATGTTGATAGCGCATTTAATCAGTGGACAGATTTTTATGGCCAGGATGACATCAGTGGACTTATTTTATGAGGGATTGATTTTATGATTTTAAGTCAAAATGTTGAGGGAAATTAGAGATGTGACATCAGTGGGCTTATTTTATGAAGAATTGATTTCATGATTTTTAGTTGCAATGTTGTAGAAAATTAGAGATGTTTGAAGTTGACTCGTCAAAACAGTCGACCTTGGCCTTAAATCGATTTTATGATTTTGATTTTTGCTGTCCTATGAAAAATTTTATGCACATTATCCTGTTCTTTTTTTAGACTCATGTTCCACTACTTAGGAAATTAAATTTATGTAGTTATGAAATTCTGAAGTTAGAAAAAAGAATCACATCTGAGTGTCAGTTTGAAAAATTTGTCCTTAACAGTGAATCAAAATGTAACGATTTCGTTGTAAATATAGAAGTTAGTTTTCCAAGTGACAAGTATTAAATAAAAAAAAGGGGAAAAAATTATACTAATTACATTTAAAATATTAAAATTCAAATTTTTTTGATGTTTACTCTTTTTTTTAATATTTTTGTTTAATTTTCACCCAATATTCAATGTTTTATCGTAATTTCTAAATGATTTTTTGCACTTTTTACCCATTTTTATCATGTTTTTACCTAATTTTCAATGATTTTAAACGAATTTTCATATTTTAGGCCAATTTTAATACACTATTCAACTTTTTTTTATTTTGAATCAATTCTTTTCCTTTATATCTATTTTAGTCAATTTTTTCCTAAATTTTGATCATTTTCGGCATTGCTTTTTTTATATTGTAGGTCGATTTTCACCCAATTTTCAGCAATTTTTCGTGATTTTTGATCTTTTTTTTTCAAATTTTTCAATTTTTTATCAAATTATCTCGTTTTGAAGACTTTTATAAATTTTTCTTTTATTTAGGTCAATTTTCACCCATTTTCCTGGATTTACGAACATTTTTCTTCACTTTCTATCCTGTTTGGTCAGTTGCTTACCAAATTTTTGATGATTTAAAAATTTTTTTTCATATTTTAGGTCAATTTTCACCCATTTTCCAGTATTTTTTCGAGATTTTTAATCGATTTTTTGCACTTTTTTACTCATTTCTATCGAATTTTTACTTAATTATGAATAACTATTAATAAATTTGCTTGAATTTTTACTTATTTTTCAATGATTTTAACGATTTTTTTCATATTTTAGGTGAAGTTTCATCTATTTCTGAACATTTTTTCGTGATTTTTGATCAATATTATTCGCTTTTTGTCCATTCTGGTAAATTTTTTTTTCATAAGTTAGGTCAACTTTTTCGTTTTTTACCCAATTTCCGATGACTTTCAACGTTTTTATTTATCACATTTTAAGCCAATTTTTACCGATTTAACGTTTTTTTGTAATTTTTTACCTTTTGTACCGATTTTTATTAAATTTTTACAAAATTTTTGGTAATTTTTATCAATTTTTTTCTTAATTTGGGTCATTTTTCAATTATTTTTCAACATTTTTTCATAATTTTTTATCAATCTCCCGCATTTATACCAAAGTTTTAACCTAATGTTCTTTGAGTTGTATCAATTATCTCATAGTTAAGGTCAAATTTCATCAATTTTTACATTTTTTCGTGATTTTTGATCAGTTTTCTTTACTTTGTATCCGTTTTAGTTAATCTTATTGTCAATTTTTGGTGATTTTCAACAATTTAAAAAAATGTTTGTTGCAAATCGATTTCATTAAGCAGATGAATTGACCTAAAATCAAATACTGAGTACTGAGAATTGGATATTTTTCACCAAACAATTCATAGAAAGTCAAGTATACATATGATGAAGATGAGAGAGGGTGAAGGGATTAAGATGACTTTTCATTACTCAGTTTTGGAGGAAATACTTGATAATGAATCGTTTCTGATTGAAAAAAAAGTAATATATTTTATAAATTTTAGGAATTTTTCTTTGAAGTGTTCATCTGAGGAATGAGGAGTTGGGTTGGGTCGCAAAATGGTCAGGGGCGAATCCGCTAGTTTTCAAAAAAATAAAACTTTGAAGTAGTAACCAGCCGAAGAAAGGAACTAAACTAACAATGTATAACATTCTTGCAATGTATGGGCAGCGGAAATGAAATTCATGAGAAGAATGGCATCGGATCCTTGGAGCTGAACCCACCACTTCCTCACAAAAGTTACTCAAATCAATTTTTTCTGCTGCAAATTTGGTTATGGAATTTTTTCTGGCATGCTTTTTCTTATCTGTTGAAGTTTAGTTCAAATTTGACACTTGCGGCTAGGCCACCATGCATTATTTTGGTAATTTTTTTGAATCACGTATAGTTATAGATTAACTGACGGTGACCAGGGTAATGTGTTGCGCAGGAAATCTTGACTTTTCTCTTCATCTCTTTTACATGTATTTACTGGTAATACCTAACTATGAACAGGTACAGATTACATACTGTACCTATTAGCTTTATTATTCATCTAAATTATACATCTATCTATAATGATAGCTTTTTGTGAAAATTGTATTTTCGCCGTATTATTCTCTTATCGATGGTCTGTGTGAACATTGGATCCTACTATATGGCAACATGGTTGATACAAGCGGGTGCTAGCATGTTTAATTTTATGATATATTAGGTTAACTAGAAAAAGCATTTCACGTCAAATAATCTTCTCAACTAGTTGGGAAAAAGCGGTTGTTGTCAGCTAAACTGGTGTTAAAGATGAAGCGAAATACAATAATTAAATAGCGGGGCGGCCGTAGCGCGTATATACAGCTCGGCCACCTCGAGTTTACGTTTTCAATTTACGACTTGACGTTGATAAACGTTCGAAGACGAATTTGTAATACGAACAAGGCGGAGTAGAGTATATCGTAATAAAAGTAATTTTTGATGGTATGTAGCGTACCTACTATGGTAGTGTGTGGTACCTATATACCTTTACCTACATGTATTTGAAATCTGGGCACTATTTTATGTGTACAACGTGTACGTAGACCAACCTACGTTACGTTGTGTTACTTTTTCGTAATGTGTGTGTGTGTGTATGTGAGTGAATGATGTATCTTTCATGTGTGGCAGTGGATTAGGAGTACTCGCCTAATAGCTGGCGAAGAAAAAGTGAAAATTCTAACCTGTGTAAAGAGTTTGATGGTGAAAATACGTGTATAAGAACCAGAGATGCACTCGAGCAGTTCACACTGTGTGTGAGAATGTGAAAAATGAGAGAAAAAAAACTATGGCACGAGCGTAACAAGCCCGAAGGGGGCTAAGTGTGGTATATGAGACGCGGCAACGATATCAATTGTGATTACAACGTAGCTGAGAGAGGAAGATGGCGACGACGATCGATGTTGGTGAGCACATTGTTGTGCACGGCAATTACGAGCCGATGGTCTCTGGCATGCAGCTTGTCAATTGAAGATCGATGAGGCTTGCCGCCAAAGTCAATATAATTACAGCTGCAATAAAGTGTACATGTATTCGGTCTAGGAGCTGGGATTGCTCTCAAAGAAGTTCGTAGGTACCTCTGCCTATTGATGCGTGAATCTGAAAATAGCGAAGCTACCTAAACTGTTCAAAAGATCTACATTATCGGCTGGTAGGTTCGGCTACTTGCTGCCGAAATGTTGATGTGTTTTTGCTTACACCGCATTGTACCTGCTGTTTCTACCACGTCAGAGTTGAAGTATATTGCGCGAGTATTTCTGTAGATTCGAATGCAATGCACGATAAATTTTGAATATCGTGTGTAACGGTCCCATACAGTGTGTGAATTTGCGTTTTGCGTGCGTCGATAGAAATGTTATATCAAGGTTGAAGTCAATTATCACTCATATTGTCGCTTTAAGGTAAATTTTCAACTTCTTTCCTCAGTTTATTCGTCGTGCTTTCGTACGTTGCTTCGATCAGTGGAACGTGGAAGGTGTTGCCTCGATGAATCGTCCGTGACCTCGCCGATATCTGAATTATTTTTAAATATTAATTAACGAAATCGACGAGGAACAAAAAATTTGGACATTCTGGAACAAGTTTCGAATGCAAACTTCGCACTTTGTTCATAGTAAGTCATCAATGATCGATGATGAAATGATAAGTAGCTATGCCTTCAAATAAGCTCCTGGAACCTCAGGAAATGATTGAATTTGCTGTATTACCTTGGTATACATCCGTTTTCATTTAGAAATTAAGTTCGGTTGAAATGTGATGTGCTGCAGAGAATATCAAACGTGATGACTGAAGGAAATGGTTTTTTTTAGGGTATATTATCGAAGAAATAATTTTTTCAATGGCTGGAGAAGTTGATAAGCAATCAATTCATAAATCAGCCTCCCAAAACAATGAAAGGGAGAAGTATGAAGGGTTCCTTTTTTTGACCTAGCGGATTTCCCTCCCAACTCCATCACCAATCGAGCTAGGGACTAAAATTAGGCACATAGATTTGTTAGTTGCCTTAGATGTGCCTTTTGGTAGTTACGACCTCCCTGTCTATTTACATTCACCTGCAGTCCCAAAAATATGTTGAAGTGGGTTACTCACCTACTTCCTCTCCAAACTAAGTTAGTAGGCTGTAATTTATTTCCTAGATTTAGTATTGTGTTAGATGTTCTTTTGAGGCTTCAGCTTTTCAGCCATATTGCACTGCACTGAAAAGTCGTTTTTCAATTGATTTTTGGATGTTTCCAAACAATGGACTGGTGGTATTTCCGTTGGAGGAAGAACAATCTCTAATCCATAACATACAGATTATCCCATCTTGATTACTTCGGATGAAGAAGAAATGACAGTGCTCGTCAGCCTGGTGAAGATAGTCAGCAAAAAACTTGGACTTTGTATTAATGCATCAAAAAGAAAAGTCACGGTGGTTAACTAGGCCAAGTTTCCTCCAGTTTTTACAGCACTGAGCAAATACAAAAAAGTCAACACTTTCGTGTATTTAGAGACTCCATCATAGAAGCAGATGGAGGCTCATCAGCAGAAATATGGCGCCGAATCGCTCTCAGCAAATCAGCTTTGACCAGACTGCGTAATGTCACATGTAATAAAAAGATTTCCAGACAGACAAAGTAGAGCTTATACAATCACTTGTTTTCCTTTACGCTGCAGAAACATGCACGTTGGAGGCAGATGATAAGAATTGATGCCTTCGAGATGCGTGTCTGGCAAAGGATGCTAAGGATGTCCTAGACTGCGCGATGAACCAACATTTCAACCGTTAATAAAATGCAGGAGCCAGTCAGGCTAAATGTTTTATGCGAAAGGCTCCCGGAAGAAAGAAGGAGTGAAAGATTACCTATCAGATGGTCTGACATTGTCAAAGTGCGAATGGGCTCTGTGGTAAGATGTGTTTTGTAGGGATGGGATCGTGATAAGTAGCATGCTCTTCTAGATGCAATGCAGTTGTAAGCGACTATGGGTTGTAAAATTTTCCCATGACACTCTCTGCCTGTTGTAAGAGGCAACTTGGAGAAAACCAGGGAACCCTTTCCTTCCCTCTGGTCTACAGTAATGTACTATTAATATTTTTATAATTCACTGCTCACATATCAACACATACAAACAGTTCAGGCTTCTCCAAGCTAAGAGGGTAAACTGGCTACTATGAAGGATTTGCGAACCCACAGCAGTCACTTCCGCTAGGACTCCCGAGTTCTGGTGCCCCTAAATGGGGCAGGGGTGCTTAGAATATCCGTTCGCACTAATCGGTTCAAAAAATATTCTCTTTGGTAAGGCCCTTAGTAAAACAGGGAGAGGAATATCTCCAACCAGATGGTCTGATATCATCAAGGTGCGAATGGGCTCTGTGGTAAGAGCTGGTTCACAGACACAAGATCGTGATAGATGGGGCGCTCTATTAGGTGTAATACTGTCATAAGCGACTTGAGACATACTGATGATGATGATGATGATCATGAGGTGGTCCCGCATCTAGTTTCCTTCCTAATTGTGCTAGGAGGCTGAAATTTGATATTATAAACAGATGCGTCAGAACGATTTCTCCTTCTTTGATTCACCAGGAGGAAGTATGATGAAATGATGCTCAATTTTTTTCCGTATATTTTTTGATGTCCTAGTTTGCATCAACTGTTGATTTTTAATTAAAAATCCTTGAAGTGTGTCTCTGAGGAGATAGAATCTCGAGTTATTATTCTTATCTAACTCATCAATTCATCATTTGCACCAGGAATTCTGGAACAAACTGTATCAATTGGTTCCTATTTAAATGAAATATATTTTCCAGATATATTGATCGAAAAGTGAAGTTTTTGAAGAAAGAGATCTGAAAAATCTCTCAAACTGAAAACCATTTTCAATTATAAAGTCAGCATTTTCTGTGATAATTTGGAAACTTTTGTTATGAAAAATTTTCTACAGTGAAATCACTTCCCTATTAATCTGCAATCAAAACGCAGATTTTTGAAGAACATTGTAAAAGTTGTACAAAATTCACTCCAATCGCCATTTCTGTAAAGATGAGCTTATGCTGTCCATCAAGAGACTACTCCAGCGTGTACCTTTCTGTACACTGTAGAGGATTAGATTTTCGTTACTGGCCAGTAGAACGAGACGCGAATGCGAGTTAGCGTAACTAAAAGCTCATTACACGCGTATTTTCACCGGGCCCGGCAATTTTTTCGTTTAGCGAAGCACGCTGTCGATCTGTCATTATGACACGTCCATATTATGCGGTCGGCTAACAATGCAACCACGTGTCTATTGAAGGCGGCGTTATTAAAAGGTGATAAATTCCGCGACACACACGTTAGAAAAAGAAGAAGAAGAAAAACAGCAATCAGTAAAATGCGCTGTCGGAGATGGACAATTTGTAATCAATATTATTTGACGTTTTGTTTAGTACGCGATTAAGAAGAGCTGCAGAGTCCATTGCTCGGGTCTTCGCCTGTTCCAAGAATCAGCGATGGGTTATTTTTCCATTTGCATTTCCGCGTTATAATATAATCTCCGGTCTTGCTAATTGAATGACGTGATTTTACAGCGACGATGGGTTACTCACTGCTTATTGCGATGCGATTTATAACGATTATTGTCAACGCATTTGTACGCTCATGTGTACCATGTACCTACTACCTACGATTTGACGGCACGACAGATGTACATTGTACAATTGTACGTGTAGTTTACCTTTACCTGGGTAATCTATACGTACTCGTGTATGTAATCGTGGCGCTATAATTGATGGTGTGACTTCGGTGCCCCGCTCTGTCAGCTATCTGAAGTACGACACGTTGGTATGTTTGAAGGTACCATAGCCTATACATTCATGTCATTGTGAAGACGTAGTTGTCAATTTATGATTGGAATGTTGAATGATGCAGATGTACGGTAATGCAGGATTATAGATACATTGCTCATACATATGAACTCATAGGTGTAATTGTGCAATGTACATACTCATGCTGATGTATGATTCAAATTTTAAAATGTCATGAATTAAAAGGCTCGATTAGGTATTAATTGCAGATACGAATACGTACGCTTATTTCAAAATTAAATGAAATGAGTACAATACATTCACAAACTTCATGGAGAACATATACTTGAAATTATTTATACCCTGGTGCTTAAATAAATCTGCAAAACTAATTTTTTTTTTTTTTTACAAATTATGAACCTGCTGGATGGTAGGGAGAGGTGAAGAAGTTAGGAAGTGAGGATGTACACAAAATCCGGTTTGGAGCTCTACAGAATTCTCAAGATAATTTCTGATCATATCAGATGTTTAATCAAAATTTTTATCATTTCTTTTTTGACCAAAGACTAAAATCATTTACTCCACTCTGTATTCACCAAAATCAATTCAAAATCGGCCAGTTTTTTGGGAATGGAGAAGAATTTGATTTATATGAGTGGAAATGACCTTGGTACAAAATTTAATCATGTCTAAATTTGGGGAAGAGAGTGATTAGGTCTAATTTGCCTGTTTTTAAGTTAATCGATATCGAACCAATACTTGTATCTTGTATTCAAAAATCAGCTTTGCACTTCAATTAGAATGAGAAATATTACTCGTACTTGTATGTCATTTTCCCATTTTTTAAGATTGGAAAAATTGATTCTTTGTATAACTGTCTTCTACTCTTCAAGCTGAGGTGAGGGGTCTCACAGTCCACAAGACATTAGTTTTTTGAGTTGTTTATTTATTCTTGCTTCTGAATTACCGCTCGGATATCTGCCATCCAAACTGAGAGAGAACATTGAAATTTATTATGTAGATTTAGTAGAAATTGTAGATATGTTGTTTGCAGTTTTCAGGGGTTCTGTTTCCTTGTATCCTTGCATAGGAAGTGGCCATCTAAAATGATGCTGGTCTGTGCTGGTTCCTATACAAAAGAAAGTTGACGCGAGAAAATATTCCATCTATTGTACAATCACTCTGATTCCTCATGTCAGCAAAATAATGATTTGCATCATTGACAACAGGCTGAAGGAATTTCTACCCGGGCAGATACCACCAAAGCAAGTTGGTTTCCTGCTTGGAAGAGGCACAAAGGAGTAAATTTTAAATGTACGCCAAATCACCGAGAAATGCAGAAAATTCAACGCAGTTGCTGTATTATGCTTCGTAGATTATGCTACATCCTTCGATTTAGTGAATAGGAAAACACTGTACTAGATACAAAAAGAAATGGTTTCCATCTCACTTTGTGGAGCTGATGGAATCGCTGTACGAGTACAACTCAATATTGGTGAAGACTAATGGTGAAGGATCATGTATTTTTCAGACAGAGGAAAGAGTGGGACAAGAGCGCCTAATGTCTGCTGCGCTCTGTAATATATGTGGCGAATACATCAAACTGGAATAGAGGAGTTCGGATTGGTGACCAAAGAATTTCAAATCTCCTACTCTGGTTGCAGCAGATGAAGATGAGTTGGTGGAGATAATCAATTGAGTGAACGCAGTGAGCGAAGAACTGGGACTTTGCATCAATGCTTCAAAGACTAAAGTTATGGTTATAGATTGGGCTGGATGTCTTCCAGAGTCTGATGATTTGAAAGAATATGGAAGGTTGGCACCTTTGTTTACTTACGCTCAACTACACAGGCCAGTGGTGAATCTTCGGCAGAAATACAGTGTTGAATTGCATTGGGAAAATCAGCAATGACCAGACTATGGAATATCAAATGTAACCAGAAGATATCCGAGGAGACAAGGAATAGGCCGATCAGAACCCTGGTGTTTCCCGTTTTTTTTTTTTTTTGTATGAGCCAGAAACGTGGCCATTGAAGTCAGATTACAAAAGAAGAATAAAAGTCTTTGAGATGTGGCTCTGGATACGAATGCTGAAGATCCCAGGGATAGCGTGAAAGTCAAACAAGTCTGTGGCAGAAGAACTAGAGGAGCCAATAAGGCTGAGCGTTTTATGCGAGAAGCGCATTGTGATATATTTCAGACATGTGGCCAGAACAAATGAGGGGTCTTTGGCAAGGTATTTGGTTCAAGAGGGGGAGGAAGATCATCTATCAGATGAGTTGAAACAATGAAAGCATGAATTGGATCGTATCTCTCGATTTTCTCACAGCATTTAAAGTGCTTTTTTGTTGGTTCTTCTAGTTGTTCTGGTGTGCGCAGTGCTCACCCAAGTCTTTTCTATAAATTGAGTTATGGAGTTGATATTTGGCGGACTAGTTTATCAGAAGGACTTTTCTTGCTACCTTCCTCATTTCATCCATTTACAATTTTGAAAAAAGGTTTGGTAGTTTTCAAAAATTTTATCCTTCTTTGACAGCAAATAAAAAATATGCTTAATTATTTCTTTTCATCAACATCGAAACATGTTTGGTTCACACATGTGATTGGTGTGTGGTGACATTGATTGGAATTTCATTTCTTAGTATTTTACCTTTTGCTGTCAAAAATTTTAAAAACTGCAAAGATCGTGGTTTTGTTGACATTCGTTCTCAATCCATCAAAATTTTGTTCAATCCGGAGCCAACGAGCTTCGATGGTTGCAGCGTTGAAAACTTTAGATATGCATTCAGCATGAGAGGGTGAGGTTTTAACATGCTTTTTTCAACCATTCAAGTTTGCGTGTATTTTTCCTACTGACTGTTACTCATTAATTGCTCGTAAACAAAGAAATTATAGTTTTGAATAGTGCTCTCTCGTTACAGTGCCTGCCTTTTTTAAACCATAAATTTTTTCAGAAAAAGTTCATTCTTCAAATATCTTCGAATGTTACTCGTTACTTACTAAAATAACAACAATAATCACGATAACAATAACAATGTGTACGTACGTTATAGAATGCATGATGACGACAACGACGGTGGATGAAACGAAAACAAAAGCAAAAGGAAAACCTTCACTTAATAATACACGATAAAAAGTTGTCATATCACGATTGAAGTGAGAATGAGAATGAGAAAGATATAGGTGCATGGTGAGAAGGAAGAGAGAAACAGAAACGCTCTTCTATCTAGTACACATATAGTACAAGTACACCTTATGTACTATTTAATTGGCGTGTTATTTGGAAGGCATGCGATAGCACGCGGTAGTTGAGTAATACATAACGATGGGGCTCGGGCCCGGGCTCAGGCTCAACGAGTAATGGCGTAAAAAGAGTTGACAAGTCGATAAATTGTGCGTATGTATGTGCTAGATATCCAGGTAGTAAGGTGCAGAGAAGACGAAGAGGTAGTGTTTTGTTTCGTTTCGTTTTTTTTTTTTTTTCTCTCTTTGGCCTGGATGAAAACACAAACTAGGAAGACAGTATACACAGTGTATTATAATAATTCGAGTACGCGTACGTATAAGTATAACTAAATTAAAACACGAATGTTTCACGAACGTGATAGGTCGCACCTTGAACGCAACACTCGAATTTATGGGCGTGTACGCTGCTCGGTCAACCAAAAAAAAAAAAAAAAAAACGCATAACGTAAGAGCGAGAGAGAATATGACAGATTATCTAATAAAGAATACCGAAAATAATAGCGTATATCTTGACAGATATGTCCTCAGATAGTGCAACGTATAAGTATAAATATAATGTACGCCAACATAATATAGAAGCAGAGGCGAGGAACTGGCGGGCAGTATAAGCAAACCGTGCCCAACGCGTGTACTACAATTACCAAAAAGCTCTAGTCCATTATGAAGTCGTTCGCACTGTGTCGATGTCCATCGGTAAAAGGTGTGATATTCTATACCCTGTATATATGCTTACAATATGATACATACAGTAGTAATGTGTATATGTACGTCTATGTATGTATGTGTTTGTGTAACACGACAACGATGACAAAGTTGCAAACGAATAATATGATAATTATACAGCAGCGATGACAAATTTATGATGTCGGCTCGATTTGCATGCTGCTGCTAGCGAGAGACGACCAACAACAACGTCTATATATCCAGTAGACGTTCAATTATCAGATAATCCAAGCGAGGCATCGCACAGGCAAGGTAGTGTCGTGTTACACGAAATGCCAACACAATTGCTTACGTTACCATATACCTTTGCCTCTACCTTAGTCTCACCGTATTATCTTCGTGTCTCTTTCTTTCGCTCAGTTTATGGTCTAACGTGTATGCCTTTAATACTACTCGATGTAATATAAGTTCACATTCCATACACTCTGTCGGTTCTCGGACGTAACCTCAGCATGAGGCCGGCAACCTGTAAATGCAACAAGATAAGCGCCTCTGTGCCTGGTCACTTTATTGTCAGATAAACGATGAGTAAATATCGGGACATGCATGAGCAATATTGTATGTACTTCTGTGTACATGTACATTGTACTATAGTCTGGCTGTCCAGGTTCTTCTTCTTCCTATCTACAAATACGATCACGTACTGAATTATAGATGTATATTAAACAACAGTAGCATCGGTGGAGGTCATCATTGAAAACAATGTGATATCCAAATACTCAATCTTATCTGTAGCAGATGACAATGATTGAATCTTCACGTTGATTACGAATTGAAATTGGAGAATTATATAAGGGACGAATTGAGCGAGTAAAACATCTGGCTGAATCGAAGTATTTGTACTGCTTTCTTGAAAGTTTTTGGTTTTTCATTGCTTCGAAGTGGAATGTCTGCGCCATAGATCGCGCATCAGTGCGCCATCGAGTTTGAATCCAAAACATCCGTGTTTTTGACTTCTTAAATGAGTGTTAGTAGGCTAATCAGCTTCTGGTGGTTCCTGAAGCAATTTTAGCCAAACGAAATACCTATCCCGTGTTTTTGCACGTGAATTTTTTGCAAGAAGTAAGGGCACGAACAACAGATGATTGGAAATTGCTGCTTATGTTTCGAATGTTCCAAAACTCCGTACTGTGAATTCTGGAACACAGTGAAATTCTTCCAATTTTTACTGCGTAATTGGTACATATTGATCAATTTAGGAGCGATCGAACTTCAAAGACATCTGAGTTCGATGAATTTCCTGCTGCTTCAAAAGAGCCGGTGGGGAGCACGGCCACGACCTGGGGTTCAGCTGGATCTCCAATTCCTCCCGAGCTAGGATCCGCTCGGGGTTCTGGCGGTCCCACAGAACGTGTAAACGTCTTCTGCGGGACTGTCCTCTGGCTGGCACTTAGTACACACAACCCCAGTCCTCTTCCTTCTACGGAGTAGCTTACACTCCATATCTCCGTGTCCGGTGAGCAACTGAGTCACGTGTGTACTGACGACCAATCCATTTTCTAATCTGATCCTCAGGTCGGGGATGAACTGCCTCGTGATGTGGTTACTTGGTTCTTTTTCCCACATCTCTTGTTGCCATTCCTGGATGGCTTCGTTTCGTTTTCTCTTCTTCAATTTTTCTTTTTCTCCTTTACTTCCAACGAGGCAGAATCCCTTTGCTTATTGTCTTCGCCATCCTATTTCCAAGTCCAGAGGAAGCTGTCCCGTGATGACGTGTAATGTGACGTGGGAGGTATCATCATATCTCCCAGCCACCGTCAACAGGGCCCTCCTCTGGCTTGTCCAGAGCTTTCTTTTGTCCTCAGAACAGACCGATGGTGGCCAGGTTTGCAGGAGCGTATGTAACTATGGGTAGGTACACCCCTGTATACAACCTCTCCAGCTGTATTGCCCGGAAGCCCCACTCTTTTCCTGCTACTCGTTTAACATTCTGAAGGTCTCTCCTTATGAAGTATATATTTGTATATGCTTCACACCCTCCCAGCAATCTGACAGACGACAAATCTTGTGTGTGGATTCTAAGTTTTGTACCAAGGTATACCTGGCAACGAGGTCATTGATCAAGCTGCCAGAAAAGTCTCATATCTCCTTGAAGTTACTTCCAATATATTATCTATCTCTGATGTAAAATCCTGTGTGTGAAATCGCTGATCTTTGAACGATAGACATTATCCTAGAAATTCCAACTTCAAACAAATTCGCACCCATGAAACCGAACGTTTTATTAATTTTTCTTAACCCCTTTACAATACAATACAATACAATAAGCTTTATTTTTACAAGTGTACATATCTACTTA
>FIZR01029249.1:0-24320 GCA_900060175.1 Ferrisia virgata
AAGGAGCTTCTGAATTCAGGAAAATATAAGTAGATATTTGACGCAAGAAGTAACTGATCAACATACCTAAAAAGAAAGCACCAAACGTCACTTTTATAAAGTAAAGGAGATGTGAGAATTGTTCATTCATGAAATAAAAAAAGGAGTGCTCTGCGATGTTTTTCTCCCCAAGTGGTGGAGATACAGTAAGATATTGGGGTTGAACAGTTGAACCCTCTTTCTCCAAAGTGCAGTGAATGTACACCAAATTTCAATCTTGAAGTTAAATTGTGAGAAGGAGCAATGGGACTAAAAATTGAATCCATCAAAACGCCTACTTTAGGCCTCAACTAAATATTTTTTTGGCGGATTCCAATCCTATGTTCTTGTGCTGAGTGGAGCGAGTTCATCAGTAATACAAAGACAATCGTACAACTCACCCCGTAACACCTAATGCTGCATTCAAAGCTCACAGGAGTGTAATCACCATTGAAATCATAAGTGTACCCAGAGATTTTTCAAGGGAGGGGGGGGGGAGGAGGCTAAACTTGAACTCTCGAGCACAGCAATGGAAAAATTTGGAAAATATGGTATTTTTAAGCCCTAAATAGTACATTTTTCTGAGTTTCGGTTTCAAATTTTGAAGTTTCATCGCGAAAGTACTGGGTTTTTAAAAATTTTGGTATTAAATTCAGTGTAAATGTAGAGAATTTAGTTTTTTCACACCTTGGGGGGCTACATCCTCAGTAGCAATCTCCTTGAGTACACCACTGATTGCAACAATGTTTATGAGAATCAGTCTGGTCTACAGAGATGTGCATGGAACAGAATTTTTTTGTGGTTAAAAAGAAGAAATCCCCCTTATTTTTCCTCTCTTCATCCATGTAAGAAGCTGAATTTTAGATATGGTGTGCAACTTTTGATTCTCTATTAAATGGTTCAAAAGCAAGCAATTTGGGCCATTTCAGCCACTCAGCACTCTCTCCTTAAAAATTTACACATCACTAAAGACCCGAGATCACCCTCTGAAAAATAAAAAATTTGACCTCAACGCTCAGCTCAAGTCTATTGCCAAAGTTTGGCCCATTTTGGTTGGCATCGAACTAAGTAAATAATTTTTAGTTTTAGCAGGTGAAAGATTGGGGAATAAATATTAGATATGGTCAAAAATGATCCCATTGATCTTCTAAGAAGAAAATCAAGCGGAAAAAAATGCCAATTACTGAAACCAAAACTATCTATGCAAAGTTGTTTGAACGCAAGCTGAATATTAGCGCTGAGATTTTTCAAATTTCTTTCACATCTACTGAAAACAAGGGGAAGCCAGTATCATGCAAGGCAGGTTGGACCGCGAAGCGGTCCAGGGGGCAGAGCCTCTTAATTCATGTACATGAAATAAACCAGAATTTCTGCGATGCGATGAAGAATTAGACTTACGCCACAGTCAGTACAACTTATTCATGTTAGACGGAAAAAAAAAAAATAGCCATGCACTAGTTAGTTACTTACTCCAACTATAACACATACATTATGATCTATTAAATACACGCGTAAGTACATTTACACTTATCTAATCTCTTCCACATATACAAAGTTGTATACATAACTGTATACTTAGACTTGAAGGAACTACGAAGTGTTATAGGGTTAAAAAGCTCAGGTATAGCGTAGGGTTCTATGTGGACCTAATGCGCCTCAACTAATAATTCGACGGGGTAAATTTAGTTAAAAGCAATTAATTCAGTTTCGTAAAACCGTGATACAGAATAAGATTTGGTAAATTTCATCCATAGCTAATTCATTTAGCCACTTAGCGCGCAGTGGCTGCGTTTATACAGATTATGTATGCGGAATACGCAAGCTAACCGAATTTCCTCATTCTCGCCGTGTCGCCCTCTCACTGGCCCAATATTTCTCTTATACTAAGCGTTATATGTACTACAGTACGAACCTTTACCAACCTATCAGGCCCCACTTCAAACAGAAACGATGAAATTTCACCTTTGTTCCACATTCTATGCTCTACACATATCCCACTAAGAGGCTTGGACCCGAATCGTCGGCATATGCACCTACCTACGTCTACGTACCTAATTACCTATCCTCTACCTCCCAGTAGGTGTAGGAAAGTAAAGAATCTGGTATGCTTTTTTCGTTTCGTTGTTGTTGTTGTTTTTTTTTTACAGCCAACTGGACATTTTAGTGTAGGTAAGTATCAGGTATACCTACATACATATGGAAGTAAAGTATGCGCGAGTGTTTACGTAATATGAAAGGATAAATGAAGGGCTCGTGCAGTACATATTTCCATACGTTTCAAATGAAAGCCATGTCCCATTTTCTCGTATCTCTTGACCAGCAATATACATGATTTAACCACGTGGAAAATGTTCGTGGTGTTAATTAGTATTCAAGTGAGATATTCGTATATTTGTATCATTTATTAGACAGGCAAAGAGGAAAGGAGGGAGGAACGAACTGGTAAACCTTTTTCAATTTACAAAAGTATAGAAGTATGTTATGGAAAATTTGGCATTTTGAAAAAGGTTCGTTGATTTTCCACTAATGACTTATTCATTACAATAGGTATTAGGTTCATTTTTGTAATTCCTATTTCATTTGAGTAGCACGAGTTGAGTTTTTACTACCAAAAATTTTAGAACGATATGAATAAATCCATCATTTTCTTCTGCTATTATTTTATGTGAAATAAAACATTTAAAATGAGATGTAAGGTAATTTGTCAATAGTTGATAATTTTGTCTTTGAAGCTGATTTATAAGACAGTTATGAGATCGATCAAACATATCAATGGTATTTTGGATAGTACATTCAATTTAGAGTACAACAGCGGCATTGTTGAGCCCAGCCATGAATTTATGATTTTTTTATATTCGCTTTACTAAACAGAAGTCCAAAATTTACGTGTATTGATAAAAATTTGAACATTTTTGCCAAGTGTTCCAGTTTGAAATTAATTTTTTTTTTTTATTTTTGCAAAAAGGTACCAAAATGGTGAGGGGTTAACAACGTAGGCGATGGATGGGGTATACAGATACACTGGAGTACAATACACAATTTTTTGATCGCTACAGCGACTTAGGTAACAAAAATGTAAAAAAAAGATCTCTTTCAACATCGAAATGTAACATTTTTGAAAGTAAAATTCCATCTTTTGGGATTAATCGGGAAATTTTTCGTAAAAATCACCAAAATTGGCAACACTGATACAAAAAAGTGAGAACAAAAGGGGGGTTTTTCACAAAATCGTCTCCAGCTCTAAGACATATCCATGTCAGAAAAAAACGTTCAAAATCTTTTTACACAGGTCAAAAAACGATCAAAAAACCGCTGAAAATATTATTTTTCGCTTTACCGTGAAAGAAATGAGGAAGTCAAAGAAATTTCAGAAAAAACACGGAAAAATTAGCACAAATATTTGAAAATGTAATTTTACCGTAAAACAAAAAAAAATTGGAAACTGGCAAAAATCTTTGAAAAGCTATAATTTTTAGAATTTTGTTCTCAAAACGGTGATAGCCTCGATGTACCCATAAAAGTTAATAAGAGACGTCAATTTTTCAATTTTAAAAAGTAAAATAGTGAGAAAATTGTTCAAATTGTCATTTTACAGCTCAAAAGATGAAAAAAAATTCAAAAAACTAAAACTAAACCTTTAGCAATAATAAAATAAAATTCAAAACGTCATAATATATACCTTAAAAAACGCAAAAAAAATGGTAAAAAAATAAAAAATGTGTGAAATGATGAACAAATCATTCAAAATGTCATTTTACAGATCAAAATTTACCAGAACTCGAAAAGTTATAACTTATTTAAAAACATTATTAGGTAAAATTACACCACATTTCAAGGCTGTAAATGGGCGCAATGTGTCTGAAAAGTTGAAACCTCCAAAAGGCACATCTAGGACCCATACTAAGTCTACATACCATATTTCAACTTTCTAGCTCATTTTAAAAGGATGGTAGGGAAGAAACAGTCCTTTTTCATGATCAAGAAATGGAAAATCCCTCACATTTCTCTTCTTAATTGACCTAGGAGGCTAATTTTTGGGTATATTATACATCTTTAGATTGCCTATCGATTGGTTCAAAAAAGAACAATGTTAGCGATTTTAGTCCCTCAGCACCTCCTCCCCCAAATTTGGGGATAACTAAATTTTTACCAGAGACATCCCCACTCCAGAGTAACAAATCCGCTACCAATCGAAGCCTGTTTACCAAATTTGATCAATTTTTGTCCGTAACGAGCACAGAAAATGATTTTTAGTTTCCGGCAGAGAAAAAAAAATGAAATTTAAATCTGGCATGGTCAAAAATGGTCGTAATGGCTTTCTAGTACCCCAAAATAGATTTTGTTGGTATCTCCCCCCGCCCCTCATCAGCCCATCGGTCGATGGACCGTAATAGTCTTTTTTGATTAACAATATGATGCAGAAAATCAGACTAAAAACGTGGAAAAATAGAAAAATATCTTTAAAGCACAAAAAAATACGATAATTTTACTTTTTAAAAAAATAAAAAAAAACAAAATAGAGTAAAATGAAAAAAAAAAGTAAAAATAAAATTTCACACCTTTAAAAATGTTAAAAATGAATTCAAAAATCACGGTTATTTTACTTTCCAGTACAAAATTATAAGAAAAATGGTTCAAAATGTCCTATTAATACTTAAAATACTGCAAAAATCATAGTATACCAATAAAAAAGATTAAAAATGAGAAAAAAAATTATTCGAAATGTCATTTTACAGTTCAAAAATCGAAAAAATCCCAAAAAAAATTCTAAAAACGTTACATTTTGGTTACATAGAAACAAAATATGAAAAAAATCTGTCAAAACGTCATTTGATAACAAAAAAATTATTAAAATTTTCAAAAAATTTTTCTATTTCATTTTTGAGTCATAACATTGTGAGAAAAATCGTTCAAAATGTCATTTTACAGCTCAGAAAAAATGAAAAATTACAAAGCAGTTCAAGTATTGCTCATTTTTCGTTTGTATAGGGTAAAACAATGGAGAGAATTACAAAATATTGGATTACAACTCAAAAATCGTGAAAATATTCAAAAAAAAAACTTCAATTTTTTGAATTTTGAACGTAAAATTATGAAAAAAAAAGTCTAAAATATCATTAAAAACTGTAAAAATTAAAAAAAATACATATATTTTCCAAAAATCGCCTATTTTTTACTTTGAGAATATAAACAGAAAAAAAATCAATCCTAATGTTTCGATTCTTTATCTCTCTACTCAGATGAAAAAACGAAGACAAGGTCAAAAAAATCATTCAAAACAACAATTTTAAATCCTAAAGAAAAAAAATTTCAAAAATTACCAAATTTGCGAATTTTTGATGCAAACTTAGCGAGAGTGCGATATACAATCTCCACCAGGGCCACTGTGGGCTACATGTACTGATCACATAACAAATATTACGGGCTCTTAGGGCTTGGTCCTTTCAACTATCCAGGCCTTATTACGCCAGTCAGTTATCAGTTAAAACAATACAGCTCGAGTGAAACGGATATTCAAGTAGCACGCTGAAAATAAAGTACCTCAGCACCAGTTTAACAAGGTAATGCTTAATCTAGAAACAAACTACAAACGCTATTTTTCGTAATAAAATTACAACAAAATGTTCTCGTGTTTGCTTTCGCTCCGCCACGCTAACATCAATGAGATTTTTTTTTTCCAACTGTAACAAAGGTTATTCGTTTTCTTTTTTTTTTTTTTTTTGCTATTCATTCGTTACTGGATGCTTTTTCCCGCCTGAAATTTATATGCTGTGTGGTTTCGAGAAAACACAACGTTGTTAGTGATGTTATACTAGAAGTAATACGTATACTCTGTACTCGGGTATATTTGTGGAATACTGCAACCAGATTTGGACAGGATGAGGTTTATGGGATGGGCATTGGGTAGCACTAGAGTATAGTCTAGTTGATGGCCGTTGTTATTTCTCGTTGTAAATTTCATTCAAACAATTAAAAAACAAAACGTAGTCGAATAGATTTTTTTTTTTTTTTTTTTTTCATTTTCAATTTCAATTTTATTTCGCTCGTGTCAGTATATGTTTTTATGATACACACACACTTGGAGTGGTGTGGAAAAAAATATATCTCTGATTTTGACCAAACCCATGTTAGATTGTAAGCAGTTGATTACAAGTTGAAAAATCAACCGCATAATTAACGAAATTTGAGGGAATGAAATCACTATCTTTCACTTTCGCTATACTTTTTTTTTCAAATCTTCTCGCTAATATTCGATAACCAAAAATATTAACCTAACCCTGTTACCATTTGACCTCAATTGATACCTTGTTTTGGGCATTGTTAAAGGTGTAACAATTTGGTGCTGGTAGGTCTGTACTAAAACAAGGTATTAAATGAGATGAAATTGTGAATCTGACGTCATTATTGAATTCAGGAGGTTCGATTTATGCGCATACGACACCAACATCACCAACCTAGCTCGTAGATATTATCCCAAATTTGGGAGAGGGGGTGTCCTTAGGTTTCAAAATAAGGCTGCGAAAGTTTGGCGCGACTTTCGTACGATTTTATACCTACACACATAGTTTATGTATATAAAATCTCACAACTCTCTCTTTGTAAATTGTTATTTGGTATTGATATGATAGTTACCATAGTACTTAAAATTGATTTTTTTGAACAAAATTGAAATTTTTTCTCATGTTGAAAGCGAATCAAAAAATCAAGAAAGGAGTGCTTTTCGACTGATTCAGACACGCTGAAAACAAATCCGATGTTGATTTCTTGTTCGAATCTCTCGCTCGCATTTTTAATCTTTAGCTGTTATGCGGCAAAGTCCACAATAATGCAATTATATTTCTTAGACAAAATTTCAAAGACGTAATCTGATACACTATTCCTCGCTGGACAACTTCATCTCTACTCATTCTTACCAAATTATCTATTATTTTCGAGAAAACCGCACTTTTAGCATTTTTAAATTGTACGGCGAAAAAATCATGTATTCCCTCTTCCTTTGGGTCAAATTTGAAGTTTTCTTCTGTCAATTTCTCCCCCTTCCGCCGCGGCTGAAAAATTTTGGAAAAATTCATGTTGATAGACCCAACATTCCTCTGAACAGTTTCTTCCTCAAATACGCGTGCATACAGAAGTTTCTCCGATATTCTGAACGAAGGAGGAGGGGGGGGGGGTGATGTGAAAATACAACATTTTTTCCTAAAAAAAAGTTCATTCGATATTCTGAACGATGAAGGGGGGTATATCTAAAATCAAGGGCATTTCACTGATTCTTATCCATGCAGGAATATCCTTTATTCTCAAATTTTCCATATTATTTTGAATTTAACGACTTATCGTAAAAGTGAAATATAGATGCTTATTCCATCCAAATTTTTAGACTGATTTTCTATGTCATACGAGTATTGTCAATGAAAACCAGGCCATTACAATCTATTGACCATTGGCGGATGAGGGCAGAAATATCAACAAAATTTGTTTTGGGGAATTAGACGACCATTAAGTCAATTTTTAGCCATGTCAGATATTTATTTTTATTTTTTTCCTCCTAACATTAAAATTATTTACTCCGCACGATACCGGCAAAAATCGCTTCAGTTTGGCGGCGGATTGGGTCAAAATTTAGTTTTGCCCCATTTTGGAGGAGGGCGTGCTGAGAGACCAAAAACGCAAAAATTGCCCCTTTTTTCAGCCAAATGATAAATAATTAAAAGTTGTACAACATATCCAAAGATCGACCTCCTAAGTTAATTAGGAGAGGAGATATGGGGGTTTTCCCCTTCCTTGACCCTGAAAAAGGGCTGTTCCTTCCCTGTCGACCTATCAAATTGAGCTAGAATGTTGCAATTTGTTTTGTACATTCAGTTACAGACCTGGACGCGCTTTTTGAGTGCTCCGACTTTTTAGCACCATGGCACCCCCCTCACAGCCCCAAAAAAGTGGTTTTTTAATCGAGTTTTCTCATTTTTTGAGTTTATTAAGTTTGTTTCTCACATAACTCCCTTCCAAATTGAGCTAGGAATCTGAAATTAGGTATGTAGATTTAGGAGGGGTCCTAGATGCTCTTTTTAGGAATATCGACTTTTCAGCCCAATTTCACCCCTTCACAGCACCAAAAAAGTGGGTTTTTCTTATTTTTATAGTTTGTTCCTCGCAGAACTCTCCTCGAGATTGGACCAGGAAGTTGAAATTAGGTATGCCCTGTCTGTAGAGACCCTTGATGTACCTTTTGGGGTTTCGACTTTTTAGCTCCATTGAATCTTTCCTACCCGCAAAGCTGATTAGGAAAATAACATCGCTTCCCGACGCTTTTTTTTTCACTTTTGTCTTCCGGGTTTGCACTGAAATATTCATAAATTTTAAAATGTGAAACTAAAAAGGAAAATTTCGATTTAGACCCCATAATCAATGCATTTACATGCCATATGTCAGCGATTTAGCTTTGTAGTGGGGGGGAGGGGAGGGAAGAATGGGTGGTTGCAAGTTTCTTCGTGTGATGTTTGCAATGTGTAGACTGATTTAATTTACTAAATTTCGAGTACGCGTTTTATTTGAAATTATGAACGAGTTTGATGAAACGAGTTTCTGTGAAAAACCGATTAGTTGATTTTATCAACTCCTAGGCTACTGGTCGAGAGGAATCTTCTTCGAATTTAAGGAAATTTGTTTCATTCTGAATAGGTTAAAAATTAACAGATGACAGATTTGTAAAAAGAGTAGTTTTTCAATTTTTCATTCCATTCAATAACTTTTACCGTAATTTCACTGACTATTCAAATCACCGTTTTCATTACTAGTTGAACACTTTGAGAAACTAAACTTTGAACTCCTAGCTCAAAGGGATGTGAAGCAATGAGCCCTTGAAGTGGGTTAATTTTTAAAATGAAACGCAATTTCTCGCTTACACTCCAAACAAGCTCAATAGTATCTAAAATTTGTAAAAAAAAACTTCTTCAAATTGACAATTATTTACTCAAAAATCCAACTATATCGTGTAGTCACGTCTCAATAAATAAAAGTAGGAACCTTCGTCCTGTTTCGAATAATAATAATCTGAATTAAATAAAAATAAAGCATTGAAACGATATTTCTGTAACTAATATAGTATGTGTCATAGAAATTCAAGAAATTTATCTATAAGTTGAAATTAGAACGATACGAAGACGATCTGATTAAAAACTCAACGAAATAGAAATGACGATATCAAGGGATTTCTAACATTGTCGTGTTTCTGAAATTCGTAGATTATTATCAGGCACCTAGACATACGTAAGTATGTGGGTAAAGTTACGTAGCGAAACTAAAACTGACATATGTAAGCTCAGCAACGTATTTCTTGCATCATCAGAACGAAATCCCTTAAATTCATCAAACTAAACGAAAAGATAATTTTTTAGCAGATAAAGCAAAATTACTCTTACCGCTCAATATGTGAATCTGCATTCGATAATGATCGCTAAATTGATTTAAGTAAAATTATCATCAACATTTTCACTCAATCGTTGGTATCTGTAAAGCTACGAAAACATTACATGAAGTGGGGAAGCTCAAATACAAAGACATCACGCGGTACATCATAAGCTTAGGAAACCATGTATCGTGAAAACTAAACGGAACTCCCGAAGACTCGAACAACCAATAACTGACCACGCGATAAAATTTCAAGCACATCTATCTTCCACTGTTACAACATACGAACATCATCAAAATAGAATATTCTAGAAAAACGTACAACGTTTTGTAAAAATGTAAAACCATGCTCACTGGCTCGATCACTTTCTCATTCGATGATAGAATAACTAAAATAAACACGCAGTAACGAGCATTTTACAAGACAACATTAACTAATGATACTTGGTGCAAGGATTAGATAAAATTAAGGGGGGGGGGGTTTAGACTGACAAATATGTAAATAAGTAAATAGTAGATACCTATTCGCATATAAACCGATTCAATGAAGATTGATTCAATGTGGCAAGAATTTACATATGTAAAAACGATGTTCGTAATCTAAAGATATTGAGATGTCCTAAAGTAAAATAACTACCAACCCACTTGCACACGTTCGAACATGTTATAAACCATTTGACATCCAATTTTTTACCATAATAATCAACGCAATACAAGAAAATCTTGACGAATACGTATTATTGAAAAAGTATTATCCATATAAAACCTTATATTGAGCAAGACTAAGTATTATGCCTACCAATTTTTATATAAATTATGTACCTACGTAAATTGTTCCGACGACAAAACTCTTTGAAGTGATCATTTTCAAGGTCACACTTATGTTTAAAGTTGAGGAAGCAAAGCTAAATGTAGAAGTTGTTACACACGGAGAGTAAGACAAAGTTATATGAGATAAATTTTTGCGGCAGTTGATATCCGAAGAGGTATGACGAAACATGTGTCGATGGGGGAAAAAACTTATCCACCTTCATTTTGGACCATGCATAGTTACTATGTAGTACACAGAAGTACTTAGACCTGTTGAATACAAATCCGAGAGTAGTTGATATCTTTTCATTTGGACAAATTAATTTAAATTACATAAATTTTTAAGAAATGAAGAGTAGTTGGTGTACATACGTGGTATATCATATGAGACTTCTAGCTCAAGTCAAAGATTAAAAATCATTTGTTAAACCAAAATAATTTATACTCGACATATTGCAATCCACGAGAATAGTATTTAATAGGAAGACTCAAGCTCATACGGGTATCATCGTATTCATTTCGCTTGAAATAGAACTCGATGAAAAATGAATCAATATCGACGATTATCGATAAAAATTACCTGGTGTTTCGGAAACTTCATCCGCTTTACAAATACTATCAGCAATCAGAATAAGAATAACGAATAAAAACCGAAGCATTTTCGCTGGTCGACGAGTAAACTAATAATTACAATCGAACGAAAAGTTGAATCTTTTTCACACCATTTTTAGAAAAATAAAAATAAAAAAGTAGACCAAACTTATATACACACACAAACACGCGCGTCCGCACAAATCACACGTAAAAGAAATCACTACAGCGTTGAAAAATAAATCCGAAATTTTTCAACTATAATATAGACACACCGGCGGGATAAAAATACAAAATATATGCAATTAAACGAGTTTTAAAAAAATTACACTAGACGAGAAAACACCTTTGCAGGTAAAAATACAAGTACTAGTCTAATTTTACGAAATTTTTCGCGAACAAGCGCCCCGGCGAAATTATCGCAAAAACAGACAGTCATCATTCGCATACGGCACATTACTGAAAATTTCATTCGCAGAGACACAACGATTGGGTTACACGTTGGGTAAAATTTACACGCGCTTTTTGAAACCCTGCACAACGCGTCTCTTTCCAAAAACATAGGGAAGAAACCAACGTACAACGAAAATTGACGATTATCTACGAACGAACATTCAAACTACCTATGAAAAAACTCAAAGCTCTAAATGGCACTAACCTGAATGTAAACATTTCTTCATAAATACCATTAGTTCGAAATCTGATCACTGATCAGTTTCCAATATAATATTTACAACTTGAATCGATCATTAATTAAATGTTCTGTGATTGTGGTGACTATGCCCTTTCATCGAACTCAAATAACATTCAGGAAAGACTGTTTATAACTCCATCATCGGTAAAACTGCGTAAGATGCGTTATTTCTCAATCTTTTTTATTCAACGATAAGTTAACTACATCATAGGTGACTTCCGATAAATACCAAAGCTCTGCAATACAAAAATATTGATACTTTCAGCAATTATTTCATACATTTTCTCAACACTTATGTATGGTATACATATATGCAGAGGATTTTTTCATAACACAAACCGGGCATAGATTATATAATTTTGTAAAACTTATTTACCCGAAGTAGCATGAGAGAGACTCTACTGGCAAAGGTTCATTTATGACTATATCGAAGGAACGATTCATAGATTCAAAAACACGCTTCGTAAATTCTCATACCCAGGTATACATTATTCCCGGCAATATTTTGCTTATACAGTGAATAGCTAAATTGTATTCTGTAACAAAAAGCGGCAAACTATACAATAAAATGCATATTAACGAACGTTTGAAAGCATGATCTGCATACTTCTACAGGATGATCGCTCTTCCTTACTCCAATTATCGAACTTTTTACTTGCTGGTGCATAACAGTGCTGAAATACCAAAATTGGTATGAAACAATGTCTCATAAATGCTAAACAGTGCAAAATAAGAATAAAATAAAATGAAGTATAAGGAAATTTAGTACTTACCAGTGCAAGATAAGCCCATCTATCTTAGCTACAACGTGTTGAGTTGAAATCCCAGTTTGTTGTTGAATAGTGTATTGTAATTTTTTCAAACTGAAATAGTTTTGCAAATTTAACACGCATCTATAAGAAAAATCAGTTCCTCAAGGAAAAAAATTGAATAATTACACTTAAACATCACATTAATTCGCGAATTATGATGAAAAAAAAATTAGACGAGTACTTGTTTACGCACTTTCAAATTTTAATGGCCACCTCTCAACTCATAGTCTCAACAATAGTTCAAATTTCAAAACTAAAAAAAAATGAAACTTATAAATAAATAGTTTTAGAAACCGCCAACAGATGTCATTCTCTGTGCATAAACTAGCGAAATCATTTCAATTCTGTGTCGAATGTGTTATCTGTGACGAAAACCTAATGCCTGAATTTTTGTTTTTGCTTCGCAAAAATACCGTATTCCATTTCAATTTCTATGTTGTTAGTGTTTTGAATTGAAATATTTCAGTCTTAAAATCACCGTTAATGTAGTAAATTTCAACGTTTTAATACTTTTAATCATTTTTTCATCGTTTAATATCCTCAAAAATTGATTGTATCAAAATTCTGGTTCTATTCATCATACAGCAAAACGGTAAGTCATGTAGCCGCTACTTTTTGTTCACAAAGCGCCCAGCACGCGATTCTTTATATTATTATGTTTTTAATTACTTCATTATTCCTTTCGACTTTTTTGTTTTTGTATCGTAATATCGTCGAGTATACGTTCGGTATATCATTTAGAATCAATTTTCGTAGTTAATTACCAATTCGTTGTTATGTACTACTGTTTGGAAACGTTTCCACGTGAAGAGTACACCACATTGTTTACAACTTTGTTATTATTTCGTATAATGTGGTTTTAATTTAATTATTTTATTCTTAGTGACCAACAATGAGTACAATGTCGAATGGCAGTGAACGGTATGATCGTGACAGTAGGAGTAGTCGCGACCGGGACGATAATAATGATCTCATATTAACTGTACGAGTATTAATGCATGGAAAGGTAAGCGTCATTTTTGCTCAATGAATTTCATGCTAAACTCGAACCTCGCTGTAAATAATATTTGTTCTTAGGAAGTCGGAAGTATTATCGGTAAGAAAGGCGAACTCGTAAGACAGCTTAGAGAACAAGTAAGAGTAATTTTTTATTAAATTCACCTTTCTATTTTAATTCTTAATTAATCAGTGTAATTTTTTCTATAGTCTGGATCCAGAATACATATTTCAGATGGCTCTTCGGCTGATCGAATTGTCACGGTTACTGGAAATTTAAACTCTATTTATAAAGCGTTTTCACTAATCACAGCTAAAGTGCAAGAGGTGAACACCTTTTTTAAGTATATAAACAACTCGTAAGAGTTATTTTCTTATCGTTATATGTTATACAGTTCTTTGAGCGCCAAAATGGTAGTTGGGGTGGTATGGTAGCTCCTTTAGTGTTCAAATTAATCGTACCGGCTACGCAATGTGGATCAATAATTGGTAAAGGAGGTTCTAAAATCAAGGAAATCAGAGAAACTAGCGGCGCTTCTATTCAAGTAGCTTCAGATATGTTACCTAATTCAACCGAACGAACGGTTACAATAACCGGAAATCCTGAAACCATTACCCAATGTATATACCAAGTGTGTTTAATTTTAATGGAGGTGAGCTTTCGTCTTGTATTATTTATCGTACGATCTTCGCGTATATTTCTAATTTCACGTTGTTTGTGTAGTCTCCACCGCGTGGTACAGTTGTACCTTATCGTCCAAAATCAGCAAATTCTCAAGGATTTTTAGCTGGTGGTTTACAAGGTGGCCTGGGGCTATCCGGATTAGATGTAAGTTATTTTTATTTTTCGATGGTTTTCATTTCCATATGAAATCTAACCAACATTTTGTGACAATTTTCTTCTTTTCCAGCAACTGAGTAAATTAGGTGCCGCTAATCCTCTCGCATCCTTAGCAAGTCTAAGTAGTCTAGCAGGTCTTGGAGGTTTATCAGGATTAGCTGGGGGTGGATTAAATGCAGCTGGTAAAAATCACAACATTACTATTAAATTTTATCCATCTTCATTTTAATTTGATATTATAATCTTGTAGCTTTAGCTGCTATAGCCAGTAGTCAGTTACGTGGTTCTGGTAACAAAAAAGTTCAAACTACTCCTCAAACGCAAGAAATAACAGTTCCTAATGAATATATTGGTTGCATTATTGGTAAAGGTGGAAGTAAAATTGCTGAAATAAGGTAGATTTGAATTTTATACAAAAAATGATTATTCATTTGTTCGCTATTTCAATGTTTTATTTTATCTTTTTTTTTTTTTTTTTTTCAAAGACAAATCAGCGGAGCTGTAATACGAATTTCCAGTAATGAAGAAACCAGAGAAGGTCCTGATGGTATTGAAAGACCAATTACCATACAAGGAACTCCAGATGCCATAACCGTTGCGAAATATTTAATTAATATGAGGTGAGTCGAGTATTCGTTTAAACTAACGATTTTTAATTTGCTCTACAGCTGTTCGAAGTACAAACAGGAAACAAAAATTAGACATTTTGTAGTAGATTTGGAATGTAATACCTTACAGCACTACGATCGTGATATTACTTTTGGATTAATTTCTACGACCCGTAAACGTTACCAAATTTCAACATTTGAAATTTGTACTGAAAGCATGTTTTTTTATATAACGTTAGTCCAAATTTAAAATACTTAATAAATCGATCCCAGCACCTTGTTCTATTCAAAATGAAAGTGCTGTAAGGTATAATTTGAAATTAAATGAATGTTAGTGCGCAGCTTGTGTACTCTATCGGTGCCGCTTTATTTAATAATGGCACGGTGGCAAAATGGATGGAAAGCTTCGCTTGATTGATAGCTTAATAATATCCGGGTACCTGGTTCATATAGTTTAAGGTTTCGAATGAATATTTTTTTTTACATCGTTTTGTAAGCGTTTGTCAAGACCGTGCTCTCGTTTTTAGGGTGTTTGAATTAATTCCTTTTTCTCTCTCTCTCTCTCTCTCTCTCTCTCACACACACACCTCTCTTTCTGAAAGGCGCTTAAGTGACAGCTTGTATATGCGTTTTAACGATTACAAAAATTGTGCATGTTTGAAAGAGATTTAGTAGTGGAGAGGGTTACCGAATAGATCAGATTGAGGCATCGTTATGAAGTAATTTTTTTTTAATATTAAAAAATGTAGTGCTTAATTTTTGTATCTTTTTTTTACAATTTATTCATGATGAGTGTTTTCTGTTCAGTTATATAAGTTGAAGCTCTGTGTAACTTATTTCGTATCATTTGACGTATTTGCTAATCTCGAATTTTTCCGTTTAACTTGATTTCGTTTTCTATTTTCTACTTTGAAAAGGAAAATAATTTTTTTTCGTTTCTAATCGTCGTCAAAGTAGCATTATTGTCCTATTGGTGGAAAACTTTTGTGTTATGGAAATTGAAACGATTTTTGCCCCTCAGAAGAACCAAAATTATGAAAAAAAAAGTTTAACATTGACTATGACGAGTTGAAGTGTGATGTTATACAAAGCATTCTATCACAACTTCGTAACGATGTCGACGAACCCTTTTTACTCTTTCTCCGGTCTGTCTAAATCTTCGCGGAATGCGTATTTTTTGGTGATCTCTTCCTTCTGTATTTGGAATACATACGAACGTTTCCTTTCTTGGTAACACGATATGTCGTAACTTACTTAATTATCCTGTACTTTATCTTCTTTTTTTTTCTTTTCTCGTAATGGTATGCATAGAAATACAATCAATACATAAATAAACCGTAAAGAAATCCTTTGAATGCGAAAATTTTGGTAGAGTTGTGTTAGTGTATCATCATCATCATCATCATCAGCTTTTCTCCTATTTTCTTTTTTTTTTTTTTTTTTTTTTTTTTTTTTTTTTGTTATTTTTCCTACAGCGTCGATCTTCAGAAAGCTAATCTCGAAGCCCAAAATCAATCTAATTCCGGTGGATCCTCATCTTCGTCGGGTAATCCTTCTCCTCTCGCGTCAGCGCTCCCGTTGGCTCAGTTACTCTCAAAACCGGGAGCCTTGAACGCATTGTCTAGCTTATCCGCATTAGGCGGCTTAACTGATCTGTTAGGCAATGTGAACAACGCCGCTTCCCGTCCAGTACAAACTACCGGAGTCCATCGTTCCAAATCTTATTCTTCACGTGTCCGAAGTCCATCCGGAGATAAATCGAAAATGGATCGTAATAAGTTCGCTCCGTACTGAGTAACGTTATCCTCACTTGAAATATTTGTGTGTATATCTGTGTGTGACCGGAGAAAAAAAAATGCCTAATGCGACGACTCGATTGTATGTTTATTTCTTTTCTTTTCTTTTTTTTCAATTTTATTTAAGCCTTTTTGGAATTTTTTTTTTTGTTCTTTTTTCTACGTAAGATAGACTTATAATATGTATTTTTCTTTTTAATTTCCTGCTTTTATTTCTTTCTATCATTTTCAGTTTCTCTTTTCTCCTTCTGTCGTATTTTTTTCCAGATTTTCCCGTAACGTGAAACTTAATTATTTGCCTTAATTTGTCTGCCAAAATCTTATCCGGAATCGATGACCTTGACATTCGAGTTCAATTTTGGATTCTGGATTTCGTGTCGCCGATTATATCATCTTACATACCCCACATCGAAGATGTTATAATAATTTATTTTCCTCCTTTCGTAGTATTTATTTTGAATTTTTTTCTCTCTGCGACCGTATTTGTGCGAACATGGCTCCTATACAATTTCGCATATTTTTTTTTCTTTCTTTTTTTTTTTTTTTACTTCGATAATGTGAGCATCATCGAATATACTATTTGTATTACTATTCCTCTACCTCCTTTTCCTTGTCTGTTAACTGACATGTTTTAACGATGTTTTCTTTTTTAAATGTTAATTACGAATGAATGAATGGATGAATGGATGAATGAATGCGATATTTGGTATGAAATTGTTCAAGGGTTACTAATCATGATGTGAATCCTATCTGGAGAGTGTGTTGATTTTTTTTTTCTATCAAATGTTACAATATCGAGTACATTGAAGAAAAAAAGAAGGGTGATTTTTTTTATCGATTTTAAAGCATGTAATTTTTTTTTTTACTTTTTCAAAGATGATTATATTTATAATTTTTAAATTAGAAAAAAAAATTAAAATAAACCGCGTACAATTCTAGGTTTAAAGTACTGTTATATTTTAAGTTGAGATTTTTATTAACATACGTACGGTGTAGTGTACTGTACCTGTATGCTATTCTGATATCTGTCTTGTATGTTGTGTTACGTATCCTGATTCTATTTTTGTATATTATCCTTCATATCTGTACTGCTCGGTTCTCGATAAACTAACCATTGATTTTTGATCCTGGATTGGACGATATAGGAATTTTCATTACGACTTCGTCGTTTATTAAGGTATCTTACCTAGATGTGTAGGATGCTGCTTTTATCATGTGTTTTTCTTTTGTTTTTTTTTTTTTTTTATTATTATTATTTATCGTGTTTCCTATACTATCAAAGGCAATAATAAATTACATACCTAAGTAAAATACGTACATGCATACGTATTTAGTAGGAGAGAAATGGTTACGTTTTTCGAGCGTATTTTTATTACTCTCATAGTTTTTTTTTCTGTCTGTCTCTCTTTCTTTTATTATTATTATTTCTTTTCTTAAACTTAATTACGTATTTTTTCTTTTCTTCTCTTCTTTTTTAAAAATAAAAATTGATTATGTGTAATGTACGTATTTTTAAAATCAGGAAAAAAAAACACTATTCCCCCCTTGTTTTTACATATGCGATTCATTATTGAGATTTGTGTGTATTTAAATGGCAATAAATATTTGCATCGAGTGATCTTACGAGTTTTATCATTGTTCTATTTTACTTTACTGATTTGTTCCTCTTTCTTCTCCTAGCCACTTCTCCCTCCCTCAAAAAAGGTTCTTTGAATCCATTGTATTATTTGGAGTTCACAGGATAAAACGTTGAGCAACGTGTTAAAGGTGGGGGTCTTTTTTTTTTTTTCCTTTGGTGGAAAGGTCTACATCATGATTTTATTTTCGTGTTGTAACGCTGTTTTATGTTATTGTGTAATCGTTTTAATAGTCTTACTATAGTAAGGTCGGGATAGTTAATTTATTTCATGTGCTGATTCGTGGTGTTTTTCATCAATTGATACTTACTACAACATGCAACACCGTCGATAAATTTCGGTGTAAATTTTACGTATAATTATGTAGATAATAAGGTATATTAAGCTTTGGGTATCACACATTGGGGAAGCACTAACCAAGGAATGGGGGTTGATTTAGAATTACTGTATAGTTGATCAATTAACGAATCCCGGGATCATTTGTGAAGCATTCGCAAGTGTGAATTAATTTTAATGTAAATAATTTCATCGATGAAAGAACTTGACGAAAAAATCATAATCTGTTCAATTTAACTTGAGCCCTCGCCACTACAAATATTACTATAATAAAAAAATCAGATTGCTAGAAATCCAATGTTAAGCAGATTTCTATCAATTTCATTGGTTCTTAGCATGTTGTTCACATTTTTATTCGTAAAAAGCAGGGTTTAATTTAAATTGAGCTGGCTGTAACACAAACGCGTGAAATTTTGGAAATGAAATTGCATTTCTTGTTATTAAATTTTTCATGATCGAGGTTTGGTGGGAGAGGAAGTGAAGCGTATCGACGAAATCCGTTTCAGGATTGTGGAAGATCAATGGAACCTTTTTTGAGAATTTCAGTCCCAGGAAGGCTAATTATTCACTTGATTTGATGTTACATACCTGGGTACCCAGCGTGTCCACATACTATAGACACTGGAACTACAAAATGCCCATCTGGTGGTTCCAAGAGTAAGGGAAATCCATAAATCTTACATACCTGGATACCCAGCATGTCCACTCATTATTTGTCAAACGTCTGAAGTATGAAAGTACTGCACTTTCGGTTTTCAGTTTTGTCCGAATTACTTCGGACTAGATTAGACGAAATCATTTTACCCCTGGTGCAGTAGGGTGCGCAGTTCTTGCTAGAGCTCAGTCGCACCTTTCCGCTGTGCACTTCGTAGATCTTTGAGGAAAAATCTCCCATAAGACCCCGTATATGCTGGGTATCCAGGTATGTAGGATTGATGGGGGAACTAGTAAATAGTTACTCACGATTCATCGTGTAGAGGCGCTGATCACTGCGTCCCAGCATATTGTTTAGGAGACAAGCCTCGATTGGGAGCACCTCCTTTTCTTAATCGAAACCGATAGTGCTTACATAACTTGGCGACAGCATAAACAAACACTGATATCTCAACCAATCAAAATGCAGAAATTTTAGAGCATGCTTCTGCGGGATTTAGTGAACAGTGCTCCTGAGGGCTATGCCATGACCAACACGATACTGGGATTTAGTTTAATGCCCTTATCACTGTAACCTGCAGATAGTCATCCTGTAGTTCCAGTATCTACATATACCATTAACTATTCATCAAACAACAAAAGTATTTGGAATTACTGGGCATCATTTTTGCTACAAAAGTTGTGAAGGGTGAAGGAAGTAAAAACAAATGTTTGTAACTTCTGGTTTTGTTTAGATAACTTTTGACGAAATCATTTTATCACTGGTGCGGCACAATTGGATGCGCAATAATTCCTAGAGCTCCGTTGCACCTTTCTCCTATGCACCTGTGACAAAAAAAAAAAAAAAAACTCATAAGACTGCCCATGAGTTGAACTGGACAAACAAAATTGTTAGCGCCAACGTGAATAGGAAGTGAACATAAAAGAGAGTTTACACGATCAAATAATTTGTTCAAATTTTGTGTAAATTATTTGATTGTGTAAACTCTACTTAGCCATTTTACTTTCACAATGAGCTAAACGTGAATACATTCGCAAATGACCCAATCCGAGTGAGAATTACACTAACTATTGTTCATCCAGTATAACTTGAGTCGTACGCCTGGTTAGAAGGCAGGCAAAAAGCATTGCAGGGTTTCTCAGATTGCTAAATTATTTTGAATGATATTACCAATTTCTAACTGTTCAACCAAAAACATGGTATCGGGTGCTCTGAGTAACTTCCGATGGTGTTTGTTTGACTTACATCTCCGAAATCGTTCCGATGATACAAATTTCTTATTGGCGCATACCTCTACTTATACTTGCACCAAGTGTACAAAACAATTGGAAACTGTATCTTCATTAAACAGGCACATACGAAATGTTCATGAAAAGTTGTGTTCTGTTCTATATTTGGAGTGTATACCAAGTAATTAACTAACGATGAGTGTTTTAGACTTATTTTGATCATTTGATTACAATATTGGGTTCAGGGGAACGACATATTTTTCAAGTATTGCTAGAGGTTACTTAATTTTCCAAAAATTTTCATAACCAAGTAATAATTTTTTCTAATTTGTGATATGCATCTTGGTACCTAAAAAACTTTAATTTTTGAATATTTATTTCAATAAACACTCATCTCACTCACTTCAGATAATTAAATGCATGCATCAGTTGTTTATTCATAAAAAATGATTCAAAATTTTACCAAGTCAAACGAATTCACTCGTCAATTACAAAGAATATCTTTCAGAGGGAGAAAATATAATCATTCAAAAAATTGGAAAGTGAAGACCATTCTTTGTCCAGAAAGTAGTGAGATAGGCTTTTGTGTTTAAGATGAAATAAAATTTTAGAAAATCAAAATTTCATCCTCTATCTCTGTTGTAAATTTCAGCTCAATCGGTCAGTTTACAAGGAGAAATATTGTTTTTTCCGAGTGTACATAAAGAAATTCAGATATTTTACAAAAGTTGCCATTAAATGTTATCGAAACACGGTACAAATCTGAAAATTGTTTTCTATTGTACTATCTATCACTACGAATAAATATAATTGATTAGAATTGTACCATTTACCATATTTTTTGAGGAAAATGCAATTCATTTTTGTGCCTTGTTGTCCAATTGAGCTACTCCGCAACCAGTAGAGCACCCCCTTTAAGGTAGTGATGTAGCGGATATCATAATGTATAGTCTATTCAATTTAAAAAGGACTGTAAGAAATTCATAAATAAATGGCGTTGACCGGTAGAATGTCTTGAAATTGATTTTTAAGGCTTTCAATTGGGTAACAGGCATGGTTTACTAATAGACCAAGGTCCTTTTTATATTGAACAGACTGTAATATTTCCGAGCGTTGTTCATTCAAAGGTATTTCTTTCAACAAGTATTCACAATTTAAACTATCGAGATTTCATATTTTGCTCCGTGATTCACGATGATTGCATAACTACTGATAAAAAAGAAGAACTGTTATTAAAAAACAAAATCGAAAATGACGTAATGACATTGAGAAAAGGAAATGTAGATATTGCAAACTATACCTATTCTTACTGAATTGGGAAATCCAGTAGTGCTTTTTGCCTACTCTACTTTTAGACGGACGACTCAAGATTAAATGGTCAAACCGACATCATTTCAACTCTAAAAATCACTACATTGTTACAATTTGCCTGTCCCATGAACTAGATGGACGACTCGAGTTATATTGGACAGGCAATACTGGGCTGTGAAAAAGTAAAACTGAAACTGAAACCGAGGAATCGAAATAATTACTAGGAATTTGAAATTGAAACTGGAACTGAAAATCAGAAAACTGAAATTGAAACTGATACCGAAAATTGAAAAGTGAATTTAAAACTAAAATCTGAATACTAAAAGTGAAATAGAATTTTTTTAGTTTTACTGCTTTGTCTCTGTTATGGAGGGAGATCATGAGTTTTTCCCCATTTTGACTTTGAAATAAGTAGGTTCTCTGCTTATCTTCCTTCTGAATAGAGCTACCGAGTTGACTTGTCAATTCAGTAGAGGTCTAACGTATATTCGTATTTTGAAAGTTTTAATTATACACTTCAGTGTCACCTTCTATTTTTACCTCATTCAGGGTGTCCCATCTCAATACGGACCCCTTCAACTACGAACTATACAACACAAAACAAGTCGATGCATGTATATTTGTATCACCTTCAGATTGAAGGAAAAGAGATGTAGAGCTATGTCAATTTGATATTGGTTATATACTCATTGTCTTAGTTCTGGGTTCAGACCAGCTGAAAACAAACAACAATTGATAATACAAAACTACGATAGGTTTTAAGAACAAATGTCAGATACTTTTGACAAAAATTGCAATTTTTTTCAATTATTTCGATCAGTACGAGTCCCAACGCCCAACCAACAAATTAGAACTAACAACCCTCTCTTTCCTGGCATAAAATCGAACGTTTTATTGTATATATATCAACCCCTTCCATCCAGCGGTCAGGCAAACATACGTACATAAATTCGATTCATACTGCATAGTTACTGGACAAGGGGGTGGAAGTCTGTAAAGAGACGAGGACACCTCGTATATGCCGCAAAATTTCACACAAATCGAGCTAAATAGAAGTGTGGCCCATCAATCGATGCTCTTTTTGAAAATGAAATTGAGTTGAAAATTATCACCGCACGAATATCCATTTAAGTTGTATACAGTGCATATAAACTCACTCCTGGACTATGTTATTCATTATTTTTCTTTATTTTATTTGTTTTATTTATTTATTTATTTATTTATTCTATATTTTATTCACGCAAAACAATATAATCTTTTTTAATACCATTTATACTCGTATTTTGGTCTTTGATTCATCTTTAAAGTACCGATTACGCAGTTCAATTCCTTAAGTTATACCTAAACCTACTTATTCCAAGTTCGAGTAATGCACTTACCGCTTTAATACTCTTATTTCTTTAATTTTCTTACGTTAAATAATACACGTCTTGAAAATTTAATTTTGTTTTATGTATCTTAGCGCTATAATGTCCACGGATTCCTATTACGTTCCTAAACTTTTTTTTTTTCGAAAATGTTCCGTCAAGTAAGTATTGTATTATTCCTTTTTTCAATTTCGAATTCCACGCCTTATCTGTTGATATTGGATGGTCGTGTGTTGTGATTATTTTTTTTAATGTAATTTTTTCATCATCTGTAAATAATATAATAATCGTATAGATATGTAAGAATTGTAAATTGATAAATTTACTAATAGAAATATGTTTGGTAACAGATGAAATGGGTTTTGGTTTTGTCGTATTGATCAAATGGAAGTTCGATTTATCATTGTTGAACTAGCAGAAAAGGAATTGATATCGCTTCGAATGCGAAGTGTGAATTTGTTGTATTGAAATAGTTTAGAATAATGGAAGTTATGCAAACCAATCGATACCAAGGTTAGTATTTAATTTGTTTATTTAAAAAAAAAATGATTGAAATGGAAATTATAATCAATTGCTTTCTTTTTAAAGTAATTTTGTTTTCAGATAATAGGTACCTGGCATCAAGGTTGAGAAGATTTCGGGAAAACAAAATACTGTATAATTCTTCCGTATTCCTGTGTGAGAATCAGATAGGTACCTAATTATTGTTGTCGATTTTTGTGTTTTGAAGACGTGAAGATATATTACACAAATTCTAAACACATAAATCATATTGAGACTGAAATATTTCTCATTATTTTTAAAAACTGTCTGTGTATTTATTGGTGTAAAAGTAAACAAACATTGTGTAATGTTTTTTTGATGTTCTTTGCATTAAATTATCGTTGGTCAAGTACAATTTAACTAGTTTATGAATACTATGTCCTTCGAACAAAGACAAGTGATAGAAATGAAGCATTCTGAAAGCGGTAACTTAAATATTTAGTCAAATTATAGCCACAAAATGTTCAATAAATGCGTTATACTTGAAATAATGTAGGTAGTATTTTAATAATCTCATATTCTGGGCCTTCGGGGTCCATCAAGATATGCTACGAGCCATTTGATATGTTTTTAAAATCAGAATGCATGTAACATCTCAATACAATTAAGTCATTTTTGCAAAAAAAAAAAAAAAAAAAATGCCCGACCAAAAAGCGCATTTATGGCCC